>CAJRAI020000095.1:40000-50000 GCA_907164885.2 Dolomedes plantarius
AAAATGCATACGTTTATGGGGGGGGTGTGATATAGAATCTATGTTTTCTCGTCCGCGACCGTTAGACGTTTCGTGCTGTCGTCGCCACCGCCGGAGAGGGGGAGAGAGAGAGCTTTTCTTTCCGCCTCCGTTCGGTAGATGGCTGCACCGTTTTTCGAAATTCAGTATCCGCGAGTGGGGAGTTAAGTGAATTGTTTTTATGTGCGATTAATAAACTCTGTCGCTGTTTCGGAATTTTGTGTGTGTGAATTCTCGAAAAAGAAATGAGCGTGAATTTCACGAAAGGGAGTGATAAATAAATGAATTCCCTTTCGTGAATTTCTCTCGTGTTGTGAATTGCTGACCGTGAAACGGGCACATATCGAAATGCATTCCTTCTAATTAAATTTGTATGGCCCTGAAAAGGGCCTTTTTTTTTCGAAGGGTCGGGGGAGACGTGATTTAAGCTTTCTTTTCGGTCTTTTTGGGGAGCAAGACGGCTTGGATGTTTGGCAACACGCCACCCTGGGCGATGGTCACGCCGGACAGCAGTTTGTTCAACTCCTCGTCGTTTCGGATGGCGAGCTGAAGATGTCTAGGGATGATCCTAGTCTTCTTGTTGTCTCTGGCGGCATTACCTGCCAACTCGAGAACTTCGGCTGCCAAGTATTCGAGAACGGCGGCGAGGTATACTGGTGCTCCGGCACCGACACGTTCGGCGTAATTTCCTTTCCTCAGAAGTCTGTGGATACGACCGACGGGAAATTGCAATCCGGCCCTGCTGGATCGAGTCTTGCTCTTTCCCTTCACTTTGCCACCTTTTCCTCGACCTGACATGATGAGATATTAACGTTTAGGGAAACGGTACACGAAATAAACAAACTGCGAACAGTCAAATAAGTGCTTTTACGCGATTTTTCGCGTGCTTTTATTAGATTCGAAGATCCCGGACCTTGTTTCTCCAGCGAATCACTTTTCCGGATTCTGTGCTTTCTCGGCCAATAGAGATTCTCACTTTTCTAAGCTCTGTTACGCTGTTGATCGTCGAAAATTTCGCTTCTTTGGAATCCACTTTTTCATTTTTTGTGTGTGAATCGAATTTGTATTGGAATCGAATAAAAAAATAAATAGGTAAATGTTTGTATGTGTACGTTCACCTAAATAAGTCTATGTATGAATGAATGTATGTATGAATGAATGAATGAATGAATGAATGAATGAATGAATGAATGAATGAATGTATGTATGTATGTATGTATGTATGTATGTATGTATGTATGTATGTATGTATTTATTTATTTATTTATTTATTTATTTATTTATTAAATTTATGTATTTATGTACGTATTAAATTTATGTGCGTATTAAATGTATGTTTGTATGTATGTATGTATGTATGTATGTATGTATGTATGTATGTATGTATGTATGTATTTATTTATTTATTTATTTATTACATTTATGTATTTATGTACGTATGTATGTGATTTTCGAGATGTTTGGGTTGGTGGTGAGAAAAAAAAATCGGGCCCAGTATGACGTTCCTAGAAAACATGTGCGAATGGTATTTGTGTTATTTTCTTCTATTGTGTACTGTCTGTCATTCTGTGCAAGTGATTAATGATGTCCTCTTCCGGTTCATACTCAGCAACACAATTCGTAGAAACACATATGGTTCATTGTATGCATTGTACTGCATTCTGTGTAAGTGATTAATGATGTCCTCTTTCGGTTTATACTCAGTGACACAATTCGTAGAAATACATATGGTTCATTGTGTGCATTGTATTGCATTTTGTGGGAGTGATGGAGGTATTCTGTTTGATTGATTGATTGATTGATTGATAGATATATATGTTCTCTTCTTGTACATAGAAAGATTCACATTCTTAGAAGTAAAAAAGGTAACGGCCATTGTATGTATTGTACTCTATTCTGTGTGAGTGGTTGATGCGTTATCTGTAAGTGATTTATGCATTGTATGCAAGTGGTTGATGCATTTTGCTTTTGATGCGGGTGATTGTAACAGCGTTTCGAGTAGTGAGAAATTTCCAAAAATGTTTCGAGTTGTGAGAAATTTCCAAAAATGCTTCGAGTTGTGAGAAATTTCCAAAAATGTTTAGAATTGTGAGAAATTTCCAAAAATGTTTCGAGTTGTGAGAAATTTCCAAAAATGCTTCGAGTTGTGAGAAATTTCCAAAAATGTTTAGAGTTGTGAGAAATTTCCAAAAATGTTTAGAATTGTGAGAAATTTCCAAAAATGTTTAGAGTTGTGAGAAATTTCCAAAAATGTTTAGAATTGTGAGAAATTTCCAAAAATGTTTAGAATTGTGAGAAATTTCCAAAAATGTTTAGAGTTGTGAGAAATTTCCAAAAATGTTTCGAGTTGTGAGAAATTTCCAAAAATGTTTCGTTTTGTGTTATGCGATCGTGGATAGCATGCGAAGGAAAACATTTCTTTTTACGAGAATTGTATGGCCCTGAAAAGGGCCTTTTTTTTTCGAAGGGGCGCAAAATCCGTGTTTACTTGGAGCTGGTGTATTTTGTGACAGCCTTGGTACCTTCTGAGACGGCGTGCTTAGCCAACTCGCCGGGCAACAAGAGACGGACGGCAGTTTGGATTTCCCTGCTGGTGATGGTTGATCTCTTGTTGTAGTGAGCGAGGCGAGAAGATTCGGCGGCGATTCTCTCGAAGATGTCGTTCACGAAAGAGTTCATGATCGACATGGCTTTGGAGGAGATACCTGTGTCGGGATGAACTTGTTTCAGAACTTTGTAGATGTAGATAGCGAAGGATTCCTTCCTGCGCTTCTTCCTCTTTTTCTTGTCACCAGCTCTCACGGATTTCTGGGCCTTTCCGGCCTTCTTGACGGCTTTTCCAGAAGCTTGGGGAGGCATGATTGAGATGAACCGTTATCGAAAATCGACTAATTCTGAGCGAGGCCCACATGGACATGGACAGAAGAACTTCGTGAGGCACCAAATAGGGCCCGAAGGGCCCTTTATCCTCGGTAATGAATGTGGCGACAATGAGAAATTGTTACCCTGTGATTGAGCCATAGGAAGAAAAATAGGGAAAAAAAAAAAAAAAAAAAAAAAAAAAAAAAAAAAAAAAAAAAAAAAAAAAAAAAAAAAAAATACTGGGCCGAAGCCTAGTGTAAAGAACAGGTAATAAGAGAAGAAATTAAAAGGAAGGAGATTAATAAAAAAAAAAAAAAAAAAAAAATAATTAATAATTAAGTTATTTTTAAAATAGAGCAAACTACGAAATACTGAGCATCAACGAGCGCCAGGGGAGTTCGTCGCGCCAGCGAGGATCGAACTCGGAGTGACGGGGTGGGAGCCAAAAGCTAACGTCACACGCCAGCAATCGCTGTGAGTGAGTTAGCCTGGTGGGGAAAAAAGCAATGAAGAAACTGCCAGGAATGGGAAACGAAATGAAAAAATGCAGCAGCACTAAGGTGCAGCGGCAGGGATGACCTCCTGTGAGGATTTACAAGTCAAAGAATTTATCTGGGGATGATTAATAAAATTATTAAGGTCTGAGATATTAAGCTGATTACACAGGGAATTAATTTCTGAAAGGACATCGCGGATTTTAATTAATTTCGAGAGAGTGTCATCTAGGTTACCCATAGAGTGACCATTAGAATTTGAGTTTGAATTAAAATGGGAATTTGGATTAGGTTCATAACAATTAGGAGCTAAATTAGTTTTTAGGACTTGGCTGTAGGAGAAATTAGGGGAGCTTTGAGTGGTATTGAATTGGTTGCCTGTGTTGGTAGGGATATTAGTATTAATAGGGATATTACCCGTAGTAGCCGCATCATTTATGGTTTTAGTACGAATTTTACGTAATTTAATTTGAATTGGATTGGCACTACAGCCGCGGTAATTAGCAGGGTGGTTCTCTGAACAATTGGCACATTTGGCAGGGGTATCGAGGGATTTTTCGCATTTATAAGTTGGATGAGATCCTGCACATTTCATGCAAACGGGTTTAAGTTGGCAGAGTTCTGAGGAGTGGTTAAATTTTTGACAGTTGTAACACTGTTTAGGGCCGTTGGCTTTGAAGGCTTCGATTTTAACTAGGTATCCAAGGAAATATTTAAGCTCGTAAATTTTTGAGATATTAGTAGTCTGGTTTAGATTGCATAGGAAAATAGGTAGGGGATGACGAGTTTTAAAGCGTTTAAGTTGGACCACGCGTTGGATGCTAAATCCTAAAGTTGTGAGTTCACCTTTGACATCATCAGTCAAGGTGTCAGGGGGGATTCCTTTAATTAAGATCTTAAGGGGTCGTTCAGTTTTGGGGTTTTTCCCAAAGAATTCAATTTTAGAATCAATTAAAAATCTCTGGATGGAGCGAAATTGGTCAATGTTTTCAGGCATAATTTTGATAAAGTTACCAGAAATGGATTTGGGGAGTTGAGTCTTAACGATATTATAGATTTTATTGAGAGTAGCTTTGTATCCTTCCGCCATCTTGATAAAGAATGGCTCAGGTTTGGGATCGCGTTTAGCCAGGGAATCGTTTGAAGGAGTGGGAATTTCTTCGTCATTACATTCCATAGTTGTAGTTTCTTCATTGAGTGGATCAAATTGATTAGAAGTAGGGAATGGGTTAGGAACATTAGCGTTGGTAATTTCAGATTCGCGTGCAACTCGTTTAAGTTCAGGTTCGGTTTTATTAGTAACTTTAGCATTATGTTTACTCTTTTTAGATTTAATGGTTATAAAAGAGGCGTTCTCATTATCATTAGACGTTTGCATATAATTCTGGAGAGTATTAAGGAGAACCCTAAAATTAAGAATGCTTGGCTCTTTCACAAAATTAACAATTTGTCGCCACGTACCTTTGAACAAAGTGTCATCTCTTTTGTCAATGTCGTCATTCCAGTTGTCGTTATAAGTGGTCCACACGTAGCAGAGATTGAGATATTCTTCTTTAAAGACAGGCTGTTGTTTCGCGTAAAGGATATAATCGATAATATCAGGCATCCGCTCAGGGGTATAAATTCCAGAATCAAGATCCTCCATCAGGTATCCTCTCAGTTTTGACTTAAAATCCATCTATCTCAAAAGTCAGTCTCTGATCATCTGGGTCAGTGAACAGAGTGTAAGTCAAGTTAAGTCAGTCTCTCTGGAGTCCTGAGCGAGGCCCGTTTTTACGCTCTATATATGTAGTTCGCCGCGGATCCACGGTTCTGCCAATCGCTACTCACGTCAAATTTCCCTCCTCCCCTACTATATCCTCTGGGTGGGTGGGGGGGGGGAAATAATAAACATTATAGCGTATGTAGCTCTTTAGAGATCTTCTGTATGTTTGAGGTGTAAAGCGCAGATTCATCAACCCAATGATTCGATTATCTCTTGTCAACGGCCATACCATGCTGAAAATACCGGTTCTCGTCCGATCACCGAAGTCAAGCAGCATCGGGCGCGGTCAGTACTTGGGAGGGTGACCACCTGGGAACACCGCGTGCTGTTGGCATTTTTTTAATCCCTTATGTTTATTAAATTGTTATGTTAGACGTGGACAGTTATTTTTCTCCCCCTCTAAATTATTATCTTTATTTATTTATTTTTTTTTACGTGTTGACGAGCGATATAGAGTTAGTGTTTGACAGCAGGGGGGGATGCCCCGCCCAATGACGATATATATACCCCCATGGTTATGGTTCCCGGAACATTTCTCTTCTTACTCACTGCTGAGCAGTCATGTCTGGACGAGGCAAGGGAGGTAAGGGTTTAGGCAAAGGTGGTGCAAAGAGGCATCGTAAAGTTTTGAGAGATAACATCCAGGGTATCACGAAACCCGCCATCAGGCGTTTGGCTAGACGAGGTGGTGTCAAGCGTATTTCCGGTCTCATCTACGAAGAAACTCGTGGAGTTCTCAAAGTTTTCCTAGAAAATGTTATTCGAGACGCCGTCACTTACACCGAGCACGCAAAAAGGAAAACCGTAACTGCCATGGATGTTGTCTACGCTTTAAAACGCCAGGGACGTACTTTGTACGGTTTCGGTGGTTAAAAACCTTTTCTCCCTCTTCTTTCTCACAAAAGAAAAAAAAAGGCCCTTTTCAGGGCCATACAAATATCTTAAGGGAATGCTTTGTCCGTAGATGCTGCTTTCACTCGTTGTTTGCGTCCTTTTAACGTATTTATTATATTAATCGTTTATCTCGGTAATTGGAAGTCAACTTACATTTTGATTCTTATTTCGGCCGATAGATGGCTGCACCACACTGATTTGATTTCTTTAATTTACAATAGTTCGATGTTGAGTTTATAAATTTACTCGGATGTGGAAGTTTTAAAGTCCGAACCTCTGGAGTTTTAGAGACCGAGTTTAGTGTCCGAGTTAAAGAGGAGGAGTTTTAAACAATGAACGTATCGCGGTACGATAATTCATTGTTTGATATTTTCATTTCCGAGCATCTTGTTAAATGCCGCCTGTTGATATACGTTGGAAGTATATCTATCGCCGAAGATTTTATTCGCAATTTATTGTAATTTATATATAATAATAATGTAAGTTCGCTGATAATTTAATATATATATATATATATATATATATATATTTAAATATTAAATTAAATTTATATATATATTATATATAAATTTAATTTAATAATTAAACATATATATACGTATATATACATACATACATACATACATACATACATACACATATATATATATATATATATATATATATATAAATAAATAAAAATTTAATTTAATAAATAAATAAATATATATATATATATATATATATATATATATATATAGATTTAGATTTAGATTTAGACCGTGATTTTAACGGCGGAAGGCAGCAAAGAAAAGCATTCTCTTTAATCATTTGTACGGCTCTGAAAAGAGCCTTTTTTTTTTCGTTTCCGAAATCAGTCCATAATTCACTCCTGTCCGTTTATTTCTTTCCGGTTTTTTTGGGTGCAGCTTTTTTGGGGGTCTTCATCTTCTTCACCTTTGGAGACTTGGGTTTGGTGGGCTTCGCGGTTTTTTTCGGTGATTTCGCCTTGGTGGCCTTTTTAGCCGCGGGTTTCTTGGCGGCTGGCTTTTTCTTCTCGGCCGCTTTCGCCTTGGGTTTGGCAGTTTTTTTAGCGGCGGTCTTGGCTTTCTTAGGCGTACCAGTTTCCTTCTTTGGCTTTTTGGCTTTGCTGGGCTCCTTCGTTTTCTGTCCAGAAGCACTGAGCTTGAACGAACCGCTGGCGCCCTTTCCTTTGGTCTGGATGAGGGCTCCGCTGGCCACTGCGCTCTTCAGGTACTTCTTGATGAAGGGTGTCAGTCGATCGAGGTCCACCTTGTGGTGGGACCCGATGTGCTTCTTGATCGCTTGAAGAGAAGATCCCCCGCGTTCCTTGAGGCTCGTGATGGCGTCGTTCACCATTTCGGACACCTTGGGGTGCGTAGGGGCGGTCTTGGGCTTCTTCGCGGCCGATTTCGCCTTCTTCTTCGGCGTTGCGGCGGCAGGAGTAGAATTCGCGGCTGCTGTATCCTCAGACATGTTGAGAGCTGGAGAGTCACTAACCGAGTGTGATTCGAATATGTCGAGCCGATCCTATGTTGAACGCTTAGCCCCTCCTACCGCCTCCTAGACCAATCGCTTCTTGCCACCACGCGATATAAAAAGACGAAACGACTTATTTCCCGCGTATTATTTCCGCTTCTATCATATCTCTGTGTTCGAACTCAGACGTTCCTACTCTAAGTTGAGATGGCCCGTACTAAGCAGACTGCCCGTAAGAGTACCGGAGGCAAGGCCCCCAGGAAGCAGCTGGCTACCAAAGCCGCTCGTAAGAGCGCACCCGCCACCGGTGGCGTGAAAAAACCCCATCGTTACAGACCTGGTACCGTTGCTCTCAGAGAAATCCGTCGTTATCAGAAGTCTACCGAGCTTTTGATCCGAAAGTTGCCCTTCCAGCGTTTAGTGAGGGAAATCGCTCAGGACTTCAAGACCGATCTACGTTTCCAGAGCTCGGCCGTCATGGCTTTACAGGAAGCTAGCGAAGCTTATTTGGTTGGATTGTTCGAAGACACCAACTTGTGCGCTATCCACGCCAAGCGTGTTACCATTATGCCTAAGGACATCCAGCTTGCTAGACGAATTCGAGGAGAACGTGCCTAACTCTGAACTGCTTTTCAAAAAAAAAAAAGGCCCTTTTCAGGGCCATACAAATTTAATTAAAGGGAATGCTATTTTTGTGTATTAAAAGGCCATACAAAACGCACACGCTTTCTATTCTCTCACAATTTCTTTCTCCGTGTTATCAAAATGCATACGTTTATGGGGGGGGTGTGATATAGAATCTATGTTTTCTCGTCCGCGACCGTTAGACGTTTCGTGCTGTCGTCGCCACCGCCGGAGAGGGGGAGAGAGAGAGCTTTTCTTTCCGCCTCCGTTCGGTAGATGGCTGCACCGTTTTTCGAAATTCAGTATCCGCGAGTGGGGAGTTAAGTGAATTGTTTTTATGTGCGATTAATAAACTCTGTCGCTGTTTCGGAATTTTGTGTGTGTGAATTCTCGAAAAAGAAATGAGCGTGAATTTCACGAAAGGGAGTGATAAATAAATAAATAAATGAATTCCCTTTCGTGAATTTCTCTCGTGTTGTGAATTGCTGACCGTGAAACGGGCACATATCGAAATGCATTCCTTCTAATTAAATTTGTATGGCCCTGAAAAGGGCCTTTTTTTTTCGAAGGGTCGGGGGAGACGTGATTTAAGCTTTCTTTTCGGTCTTTTTGGGGAGCAAGACGGCTTGGATGTTTGGCAACACGCCACCCTGGGCGA
Organism: Dolomedes plantarius; assembly: GCA_907164885.2. NCBI lineage: Eukaryota > Metazoa > Arthropoda > Arachnida > Araneae > Dolomedidae > Dolomedes > Dolomedes plantarius. The sequence continues at coordinate 48,795 of CAJRAI020000095.1, forward strand.
TGGTCACGCCGGACAGCAGTTTGTTCAACTCCTCGTCGTTTCGGATGGCGAGCTGAAGATGTCTAGGGATGATCCTAGTCTTCTTGTTGTCTCTGGCGGCATTACCTGCCAACTCGAGAACTTCGGCTGCCAAGTATTCGAGAACGGCGGCGAGGTATACTGGTGCTCCGGCACCGACACGTTCGGCGTAATTTCCTTTCCTCAGAAGTCTGTGGATACGACCGACGGGAAATTGCAATCCGGCCCTGCTGGATCGAGTCTTGCTCTTTCCCTTCACTTTGCCACCTTTTCCTCGACCTGACATGATGAGATATTAACGTTTAGGGAAACGGTACACGAAATAAACAAACTGCGAACAGTCAAATAAGTGCTTTTACGCGATTTTTCGCGTGCTTTTATTAGATTCGAAGATCCCGGACCTTGTTTCTCCAGCGAATCACTTTTCCGGATTCTGTGCTTTCTCGGCCAATAGAGATTCTCACTTTTCTAAGCTCTGTTACGCTGTTGATCGTCGAAAATTTCGCTTCTTTGGAATCCACTTTTTCATTTTTTGTGTGTGAATCGAATTTGTATTGGAATCGAATAAAAAAATAAATAGGTAAATGTTTGTATGTGTACGTTCACCTAAATAAGTCTATGTATGAATGAATGTATGTATGAATGAATGAATGAATGAATGAATGAATGAATGAATGAATGAATGAATGTATGTATGTATGTATGTATGTATGTATGTATGTATGTATGTATGTATGTATTTATTTATTTATTTATTTATTTATTTATTTATTAAATTTATGTATTTATGTACGTATTAAATTTATGTGCGTATTAAATGTATGTTTGTATGTATGTATGTATGTATGTATGTATGTATGTATGTATGTATGTATGTATGTATGTATTTATTTATTTATTTATTTATTACATTTATGTATTTATGTACGTATGTATGTGATTTTCGAGATGTTTGGGTTGGTGGTGAGAAAAAAAAATCGGGCCCAGTATGACGTTCCTAGAAAACATGTGCGAATGGTATTTGTGTTATTTTCTTCTATTGTGTACTGTCTGTCATTCTGTGCAAGTGATTAATGATGTCCTCTTCCGGTTCATACTCAGCAACACAATTCGTAGAAACACATATGGTTCATTGTATGCATTGTACTGCATTCTGTGTAAGTGATTAATGATGTCCTCTTTCGGTTT
>CAJRAI020000095.1:55000-62500 GCA_907164885.2 Dolomedes plantarius
CAAGTATTCGAGAACGGCGGCGAGGTATACTGGTGCTCCGGCACCGACACGTTCGGCGTAATTTCCTTTCCTCAGAAGTCTGTGGATACGACCGACGGGAAATTGCAATCCGGCCCTGCTGGATCGAGTCTTGCTCTTTCCCTTCACTTTGCCACCTTTTCCTCGACCTGACATGATGAGATATTAACGTTTAGGGAAACGGTACACGAAATAAACAAACTGCGAACAGTCAAATAAGTGCTTTTACGCGATTTTTCGCGTGCTTTTATTAGATTCGAAGATCCCGGACCTTGTTTCTCCAGCGAATCACTTTTCCGGATTCTGTGCTTTCTCGGCCAATAGAGATTCTCACTTTTCTAAGCTCTGTTACGCTGTTGATCGTCGAAAATTTCGCTTCTTTGGAATCCACTTTTTCATTTTTTGTGTGTGAATCGAATTTGTATTGGAATCGAATAAAAAAATAAATAGGTAAATGTTTGTATGTGTACGTTCACCTAAATAAGTCTATGTATGAATGAATGTATGTATGAATGAATGAATGAATGAATGAATGAATGAATGAATGAATGAATGAATGTATGTATGTATGTATGTATGTATGTATGTATGTATGTATGTATGTATGTATTTATTTATTTATTTATTTATTTATTTATTTATTTATTAAATTTATGTATTTATGTACGTATTAAATTTATGTGCGTATTAAATGTATGTTTGTATGTATGTATGTATGTATGTATGTATGTATGTATGTATGTATGTATGTATGTATGTATTTATTTATTTATTTATTTATTACATTTATGTATTTATGTACGTATGTATGTGATTTTCGAGATGTTTGGGTTGGTGGTGAGAAAAAAAAATCGGGCCCAGTATGACGTTCCTAGAAAACATGTGCGAATGGTATTTGTGTTATTTTCTTCTATTGTGTACTGTCTGTCATTCTGTGCAAGTGATTAATGATGTCCTCTTCCGGTTCATACTCAGCAACACAATTCGTAGAAACACATATGGTTCATTGTATGCATTGTACTGCATTCTGTGTAAGTGATTAATGATGTCCTCTTTCGGTTTATACTCAGTGACACAATTCGTAGAAATACATATGGTTCATTGTGTGCATTGTATTGCATTTTGTGGGAGTGATGGAGGTATTCTGTTTGATTGATTGATTGATTGATTGATTGATAGATATATATGTTCTCTTCTTGTACATAGAAAGATTCACATTCTTAGAAGTAAAAAAGGTAACGGCCATTGTATGTATTGTACTCTATTCTGTGTGAGTGGTTGATGCGTTATCTGTAAGTGATTTATGCATTGTATGCAAGTGGTTGATGCATTTTGCTTTTGATGCGGGTGATTGTAACAGCGTTTCGAGTAGTGAGAAATTTCCAAAAATGTTTCGAGTTGTGAGAAATTTCCAAAAATGCTTCGAGTTGTGAGAAATTTCCAAAAATGTTTAGAATTGTGAGAAATTTCCAAAAATGTTTCGAGTTGTGAGAAATTTCCAAAAATGCTTCGAGTTGTGAGAAATTTCCAAAAATGTTTAGAGTTGTGAGAAATTTCCAAAAATGTTTAGAATTGTGAGAAATTTCCAAAAATGTTTAGAGTTGTGAGAAATTTCCAAAAATGTTTAGAGTTGTGAGAAATTTCCAAAAATGTTTAGAATTGTGAGAAATTTCCAAAAATGTTTAGAGTTGTGAGAAATTTCCAAAAATGTTTCGAGTTGTGAGAAATTTCCAAAAATGTTTCGTTTTGTGTTATGCGATCGTGGATAGCATGCGAAGGAAAACATTTCTTTTTACGAGAATTGTATGGCCCTGAAAAGGGCCTTTTTTTTTCGAAGGGGCGCAAAATCCGTGTTTACTTGGAGCTGGTGTATTTTGTGACAGCCTTGGTACCTTCTGAGACGGCGTGCTTAGCCAACTCGCCGGGCAACAAGAGACGGACGGCAGTTTGGATTTCCCTGCTGGTGATGGTTGATCTCTTGTTGTAGTGAGCGAGGCGAGAAGATTCGGCGGCGATTCTCTCGAAGATGTCGTTCACGAAAGAGTTCATGATCGACATGGCTTTGGAGGAGATACCTGTGTCGGGATGAACTTGTTTCAGAACTTTGTAGATGTAGATAGCGAAGGATTCCTTCCTGCGCTTCTTCCTCTTTTTCTTGTCACCAGCTCTCACGGATTTCTGGGCCTTTCCGGCCTTCTTGACGGCTTTTCCAGAAGCTTGGGGAGGCATGATTGAGATGAACCGTTATCGAAAATCGACTAATTCTGAGCGAGGCCCGTTTTTACGCTCTATATATGTAGTTCGCCGCGGATCCACGGTTCTGCCAATCGCTACTCACGTCAAATTTCCCTCCTCCCCTACTATATCCTCTGGGTGGGGGGTGGGGGGGGGGGGAAATAATAAACATTATAGCGTATGTAGCTCTTTAGAGATCTTCTGTATGTTTGAGGTGTAAAGCGCAGATTCATCAACCCAATGATTCGATTATCTCTTGTCAACGGCCATACCATGCTGAAAATACCGGTTCTCGTCCGATCACCGAAGTCAAGCAGCATCGGGCGCGGTCAGTACTTGGGAGGGTGACCACCTGGGAACACCGCGTGCTGTTGGCATTTTTTTAATCCCTTATGTTTATTAAATTGTTATGTTAGACGTGGACAGTTATTTTTCTCCCCCTCTAAATTATTATCTTTATTTATTTATTTTTTTTTACGTGTTGACGAGCGATATAGAGTTAGTGTTTGACAGCAGGGGGGGATGCCCCGCCCAATGACGATATATATACCCCCATGGTTATGGTTCCCGGAACATTTCTCTTCTTACTCACTGCTGAGCAGTCATGTCTGGACGAGGCAAGGGAGGTAAGGGTTTAGGCAAAGGTGGTGCAAAGAGGCATCGTAAAGTTTTGAGAGATAACATCCAGGGTATCACGAAACCCGCCATCAGGCGTTTGGCTAGACGAGGTGGTGTCAAGCGTATTTCCGGTCTCATCTACGAAGAAACTCGTGGAGTTCTCAAAGTTTTCCTAGAAAATGTTATTCGAGACGCCGTCACTTACACCGAGCACGCAAAAAGGAAAACCGTAACTGCCATGGATGTTGTCTACGCTTTAAAACGCCAGGGACGTACTTTGTACGGTTTCGGTGGTTAAAAACCTTTTCTCCCTCTTCTTTCTCACAAAAGAAAAAAAAAGGCCCTTTTCAGGGCCATACAAATATCTTAAGGGAATGCTTTGTCCGTAGATGCTGCTTTCACTCGTTGTTTGCGTCCTTTTAACGTATTTATTATATTAATCGTTTATCTCGGTAATTGGAAGTCAACTTACATTTTGATTCTTATTTCGGCCGATAGATGGCTGCACCACACTGATTTGATTTCTTTAATTTACAATAGTTCGATGTTGAGTTTATAAATTTACTCGGATGTGGAAGTTTTAAAGTCCGAACCTCTGGAGTTTTAGAGACCGAGTTTAGTGTCCGAGTTAAAGAGGAGGAGTTTTAAACAATGAACGTATCGCGGTACGATAATTCATTGTTTGATATTTTCATTTCCGAGCATCTTGTTAAATGCCGCCTGTTGATATACGTTGGAAGTATATCTATCGCCGAAGATTTTATTCGCAATTTATTGTAATTTATATATAATAATAATGTAAGTTCGCTGATAATTTAATATATATATATATATATATATATATATATTTAAATATTAAATTAAATTTATATATATATTATATATAAATTTAATTTAATAATTAAACATATATATACGTATATATACATACATACATACATACATACATACATACACATATATATATATATATATATATATATATAAATAAATAAAAATTTAATTTAATAAATAAATAAATATATATATATATATATATATATATATATATATATAGATTTAGATTTAGATTTAGACCGTGATTTTAACGGCGGAAGGCAGCAAAGAAAAGCATTCTCTTTAATCATTTGTACGGCTCTGAAAAGAGCCTTTTTTTTTTCGTTTCCGAAATCAGTCCATAATTCACTCCTGTCCGTTTATTTCTTTCCGGTTTTTTTGGGTGCAGCTTTTTTGGGGGTCTTCATCTTCTTCACCTTTGGAGACTTGGGTTTGGTGGGCTTCGCGGTTTTTTTCGGTGATTTCGCCTTGGTGGCCTTTTTAGCCGCGGGTTTCTTGGCGGCTGGCTTTTTCTTCTCGGCCGCTTTCGCCTTGGGTTTGGCAGTTTTTTTAGCGGCGGTCTTGGCTTTCTTAGGCGTACCAGTTTCCTTCTTTGGCTTTTTGGCTTTGCTGGGCTCCTTCGTTTTCTGTCCAGAAGCACTGAGCTTGAACGAACCGCTGGCGCCCTTTCCTTTGGTCTGGATGAGGGCTCCGCTGGCCACTGCGCTCTTCAGGTACTTCTTGATGAAGGGTGTCAGTCGATCGAGGTCCACCTTGTGGTGGGACCCGATGTGCTTCTTGATCGCTTGAAGAGAAGATCCCCCGCGTTCCTTGAGGCTCGTGATGGCGTCGTTCACCATTTCGGACACCTTGGGGTGCGTAGGGGCGGTCTTGGGCTTCTTCGCGGCCGATTTCGCCTTCTTCTTCGGCGTTGCGGCGGCAGGAGTAGAATTCGCGGCTGCTGTATCCTCAGACATGTTGAGAGCTGGAGAGTCACTAACCGAGTGTGATTCGAATATGTCGAGCCGATCCTATGTTGAACGCTTAGCCCCTCCTACCGCCTCCTAGACCAATCGCTTCTTGCCACCACGCGATATAAAAAGACGAAACGACTTATTTCCCGCGTATTATTTCCGCTTCTATCATATCTCTGTGTTCGAACTCAGACGTTCCTACTCTAAGTTGAGATGGCCCGTACTAAGCAGACTGCCCGTAAGAGTACCGGAGGCAAGGCCCCCAGGAAGCAGCTGGCTACCAAAGCCGCTCGTAAGAGCGCACCCGCCACCGGTGGCGTGAAAAAACCCCATCGTTACAGACCTGGTACCGTTGCTCTCAGAGAAATCCGTCGTTATCAGAAGTCTACCGAGCTTTTGATCCGAAAGTTGCCCTTCCAGCGTTTAGTGAGGGAAATCGCTCAGGACTTCAAGACCGATCTACGTTTCCAGAGCTCGGCCGTCATGGCTTTACAGGAAGCTAGCGAAGCTTATTTGGTTGGATTGTTCGAAGACACCAACTTGTGCGCTATCCACGCCAAGCGTGTTACCATTATGCCTAAGGACATCCAGCTTGCTAGACGAATTCGAGGAGAACGTGCCTAACTCTGAACTGCTTTTCAAAAAAAAAAAAGGCCCTTTTCAGGGCCATACAAATTTAATTAAAGGGAATGCTATTTTTGTGTATTAAAAGGCCATACAAAACGCACACGCTTTCTATTCTCTCACAATTTCTTTCTCCGTGTTATCAAAATGCATACGTTTATGGGGGGGGTGTGATATAGAATCTATGTTTTCTCGTCCGCGACCGTTAGACGTTTCGTGCTGTCGTCGCCACCGCCGGAGAGGGGGAGAGAGAGAGCTTTTCTTTCCGCCTCCGTTCGGTAGATGGCTGCACCGTTTTTCGAAATTCAGTATCCGCGAGTGGGGAGTTAAGTGAATTGTTTTTATGTGCGATTAATAAACTCTGTCGCTGTTTCGGAATTTTGTGTGTGTGAATTCTCGAAAAAGAAATGAGCGTGAATTTCACGAAAGGGAGTGATAAATAAATAAATAAATGAATTCCCTTTCGTGAATTTCTCTCGTGTTGTGAATTGCTGACCGTGAAACGGGCACATATCGAAATGCATTCCTTCTAATTAAATTTGTATGGCCCTGAAAAGGGCCTTTTTTTTTCGAAGGGTCGGGGGAGACGTGATTTAAGCTTTCTTTTCGGTCTTTTTGGGGAGCAAGACGGCTTGGATGTTTGGCAACACGCCACCCTGGGCGATGGTCACGCCGGACAGCAGTTTGTTCAACTCCTCGTCGTTTCGGATGGCGAGCTGAAGATGTCTAGGGATGATCCTAGTCTTCTTGTTGTCTCTGGCGGCATTACCTGCCAACTCGAGAACTTCGGCTGCCAAGTATTCGAGAACGGCGGCGAGGTATACTGGTGCTCCGGCACCGACACGTTCGGCGTAATTTCCTTTCCTCAGAAGTCTGTGGATACGACCGACGGGAAATTGCAATCCGGCCCTGCTGGATCGAGTCTTGCTCTTTCCCTTCACTTTGCCACCTTTTCCTCGACCTGACATGATGAGATATTAACGTTTAGGGAAACGGTACACGAAATAAACAAACTGCGAACAGTCAAATAAGTGCTTTTACGCGATTTTTCGCGTGCTTTTATTAGATTCGAAGATCCCGGACCTTGTTTCTCCAGCGAATCACTTTTCCGGATTCTGTGCTTTCTCGGCCAATAGAGATTCTCACTTTTCTAAGCTCTGTTACGCTGTTGATCGTCGAAAATTTCGCTTCTTTGGAATCCACTTTTTCATTTTTTGTGTGTGAATCGAATTTGTATTGGAATCGAATAAAAAAATAAATAGGTAAATGTTTGTATGTGTACGTTCACCTAAATAAGTCTATGTATGAATGAATGTATGTATGAATGAATGAATGAATGAATGAATGAATGAATGAATGAATGAATGAATGTATGTATGTATGTATGTATGTATGTATGTATGTATGTATGTATGTATGTATTTATTTATTTATTTATTTATTTATTTATTTATTAAATTTATGTATTTATGTACGTATTAAATTTATGTGCGTATTAAATGTATGTTTGTATGTATGTATGTATGTATGTATGTATGTATGTATGTATGTATGTATGTATGTATGTATTTATTTATTTATTTATTTATTACATTTATGTATTTATGTACGTATGTATGTGATTTTCGAGATGTTTGGGTTGGTGGTGAGAAAAAAAAATCGGGCCCAGTATGACGTTCCTAGAAAACATGTGCGAATGGTATTTGTGTTATTTTCTTCTATTGTGTACTGTCTGTCATTCTGTGCAAGTGATTAATGATGTCCTCTTCCGGTTCATACTCAGCAACACAATTCGTAGAAACACATATGGTTCATTGTATGCATTGTACTGCATTCTGTGTAAGTGATTAATGATGTCCTCTTTCGGTTTATACTCAGTGACACAATTCGTAGAAATACATATGGTTCATTGTGTGCATTGTATTGCATTTTGTGGGAGTGATGGAGGTATTCTGTTTGATTGATTGATTGATTGATTGATTGATAGATATATATGTTCTCTTCTTGTACATAGAAAGATTCACATTCTTAGAAGTAAAAAAGGTAACGGCCATTGTATGTATTGTACTCTATTCTGTGTGAGTGGTTGATGCGTTATCTGTAAGTGATTTATGCATTGTATGCAAGTGGTTGATGCATTTTGCTTTTGATGCGGGTGATTGTAACAGCGTTTCGAGTAGTGAGAAATTTCCAAAAATGTTTCGAGTTGTGAGAA
>CAJRAI020000095.1:65000-82500 GCA_907164885.2 Dolomedes plantarius
TATAGATTTAGATTTAGATTTAGACCGTGATTTTAACGGCGGAAGGCAGCAAAGAAAAGCATTCTCTTTAATCATTTGTACGGCTCTGAAAAGAGCCTTTTTTTTTTCGTTTCCGAAATCAGTCCATAATTCACTCCTGTCCGTTTATTTCTTTCCGGTTTTTTTGGGTGCAGCTTTTTTGGGGGTCTTCATCTTCTTCACCTTTGGAGACTTGGGTTTGGTGGGCTTCGCGGTTTTTTTCGGTGATTTCGCCTTGGTGGCCTTTTTAGCCGCGGGTTTCTTGGCGGCTGGCTTTTTCTTCTCGGCCGCTTTCGCCTTGGGTTTGGCAGTTTTTTTAGCGGCGGTCTTGGCTTTCTTAGGCGTACCAGTTTCCTTCTTGGGCTTTTTGGCTTTGCTGGGCTCCTTCGTTTTCTGTCCAGAAGCACTGAGCTTGAACGAACCGCTGGCGCCCTTTCCTTTGGTCTGGATGAGGGCTCCGCTGGCCACTGCGCTCTTCAGGTACTTCTTGATGAAGGGTGTCAGTCGATCGAGGTCCACCTTGTGGTGGGACCCGATGTGCTTCTTGATCGCTTGAAGAGAAGATCCCCCGCGTTCCTTGAGGCTCGTGATGGCGTCGTTCACCATTTCGGACACCTTGGGGTGCGTAGGGGCGGTCTTGGGCTTCTTCGCGGCCGATTTTGCCTTCTTCTTCGGCGTTGCGGCGGCAGGAGTAGAATTCGCGGCTGCTGTATCCTCAGACATGTTGAGAGCTGGAGAGTCACTAACCGAGTGTGATTCGAATATGTCGAGCCGATCCTATGTTGAACGCTTAGCCCCTCCTACCGCCTCCTAGACCAATCGCTTCTTGCCACCACGCGATATAAAAAGACGAAACGACTTATTTCCCGCGTATTATTTCCGCTTCTATCATATCTCTGTGTTCGAACTCAGACGTTCCTACTCTAAGTTGAGATGGCCCGTACTAAGCAGACTGCCCGTAAGAGTACCGGAGGCAAGGCCCCCAGGAAGCAGCTGGCTACCAAAGCCGCTCGTAAGAGCGCACCCGCCACCGGTGGCGTGAAAAAACCCCATCGTTACAGACCTGGTACCGTTGCTCTCAGAGAAATCCGTCGTTATCAGAAGTCTACCGAGCTTTTGATCCGAAAGTTGCCCTTCCAGCGTTTAGTGAGGGAAATCGCTCAGGACTTCAAGACCGATCTACGTTTCCAGAGCTCGGCCGTCATGGCTTTGCAGGAAGCTAGCGAAGCTTATTTGGTTGGACTGTTCGAAGACACCAACTTGTGCGCTATCCACGCCAAGCGTGTTACCATTATGCCTAAGGACATCCAGCTTGCTAGACGAATTCGAGGAGAACGTGCCTAACTCTGAACTGCTTTTCAAAAAAAAAAAAGGCCCTTTTCAGGGCCATACAAATTTAATTAAAGGGAATGCTATTTTTGTGTATTAAAAGGCCATACAAAACGCACACGCTTTCTATTCTCTCACAATTTCTTTCTCCGTGTTATCAAAATGCATACGTTTATGGGGGGGGTGTGATATAGAATCTATGTTTTCTCGTCCGCGACCGTTAGACGTTTCGTGCTGTCGTCGCCACCGCCGGAGAGGGGGAGAGAGAGAGCTTTTCTTTCCGCCTCCGTTCGGTAGATGGCTGCACCGTTTTTCGAAATTCAGTATCCGCGAGTGGGGAGTTAAGTGAATTGTTTTTATGTGCGATTAATAAACTCTGTCGCTGTTTCGGAATTTTGTGTGTGTGAATTCTCGAAAAAGAAATGAGCGTGAATTTCACGAAAGGGAGTGATAAATAAATAAATAAATGAATTCCCTTTCGTGAATTTCTCTCGTGTTGTGAATTGCTGACCGTGAAACGGGCACATATCGAAATGCATTCCTTCTAATTAAATTTGTATGGCCCTGAAAAGGGCCTTTTTTTTTCGAAGGGTCGGGGGAGACGTGATTTAAGCTTTCTTTTCGGTCTTTTTGGGGAGCAAGACGGCTTGGATGTTTGGCAACACGCCACCCTGGGCGATGGTCACGCCGGACAGCAGTTTGTTCAACTCCTCGTCGTTTCGGATGGCGAGCTGAAGATGTCTAGGGATGATCCTAGTCTTCTTGTTGTCTCTGGCGGCATTACCTGCCAACTCGAGAACTTCGGCTGCCAAGTATTCGAGAACGGCGGCGAGGTATACTGGTGCTCCGGCACCGACACGTTCGGCGTAATTTCCTTTCCTCAGAAGTCTGTGGATACGACCGACGGGAAATTGCAATCCGGCCCTGCTGGATCGAGTCTTGCTCTTTCCCTTCACTTTGCCACCTTTTCCTCGACCTGACATGATGAGATATTAACGTTTAGGGAAACGGTACACGAAATAAACAAACTGCGAACAGTCAAATAAGTGCTTTTACGCATTGGCATTGGCATGAGTAGATAAGAGGCACCTGGGAGCTGAAAGCTCCGAATCCTCGGTATTCAACTTTGAATGTGGCTACAATTACCGTTCTCTAAGTTAGTGCAGTACTGAATTAATGAGAAAAAAAAAAAAAAAAAAAAAAAAAGGAAAAAGGGGAGAATGAAAGCAAAACATAAAAAAAAAAGAGAAAAAAATTAGATCTTTAGTTATTAAAAGTTAAGTGGCTTGAGCGTTAAAAAATAAGTTTAGAGTTGACCAGTTAATAATTAATGAATAAATAATGGTCTTAAGTAGAAAAACTGTTAAGGTAGAGCTTGATTTTTAATGAAAATATCACTTGGGAGTGTAATAAAAGAGCTAAGATTACTGACAATAAGTTTGTTTGGTCAGGCGATGAATAAAAAAGGCTTGGAGAGCGTAGCAGAAATCCAATATGGCGATACGGCGAACTCACTGGAGCTGAGGGAGGGGGGGAGCGAACGTAGCATCGGCGCTGCCGGAGGTACGTCACAGCTTTCTTAACAATAGGAGGAAATTCTGAGAATCGGCTCGAAAACGCTGCGAATCGGAGGATATTCGTGGGGTGGGGAGCGGAGGAAGGAGGGTGAAGCGAGGGGGAACCACTGGTATTGCGTAATAGCAGGGAGGAGAATTTTTGAAAGGAAACTCCGTGCGAAGAGGTCGTAGCGTATTAATAAAAAAAGCTAACAGATGAGTAGCTATAAGAATAAATATTAATTTCTTTTTTTTTTTTCTTTTTTTTTTGGGTTATAATTTGATAAAAACTTTTGATTATTTTAGTTTTTAATATATTTTTTTTTATATTTTTTTTTTTTGGAGAGATATTCTACCAAATTTTATGAAGTTTATATATTTTTTTTTATTTTTTTTTTTTAATTTAAATTTCCTAAGAAAAACGCTAGACAGGAGTAATTCCGGGGTGCAGGAAAAGAGTGGCTCTTGGACGCCTGGGAAATTCCCTGGGATCGTAGTCTGGTAGATTAATTAGGTCTTCGTTGTTAATTGCATAGATGTTATTGTAGAAGTTGGTTGCCAGGTTTTTAATGGCGAGCCTGATGGGGTCTATGGACAGGTCGTTATGAATAACTTGATTACGGAGGTACCAGGGCGCTTTCCTAATTCCGCGAAGGGTTTTGTTTTGAATTTTCTGCAGTCTTTGAATCTGAGTGTTGGCCGCTGCGCCCCACACCGGGGCGGCGTAGAGAAGGATGGGCCGAAGGACAGTCTTATAGAGTAGGAGTTTGTTGTCTATGCTCATTTGGTTCCCATACAAGAGGTGGGCGAGGTCTTTACGTGCTTTAAAAAATTTACCGATGGTGTAGCTGATGTTTTTATTCCAGGTGAGTCTGCTATCCAGAAACACACCTAGGTATTTGCCCTCTCTTTCGAAGTGTACTGGGTGACCACAAACCATGACCGGTGGAGGAGGAATACGGTTATAACTAAAGAAAATAGCCTTAGTTTTGGTGGGATTAAGTTTGATTCTCCACCGTTCGAACCAACGTTCAAGGATGTTCACGTGTCTTTGGAGGTAGATGTGCATGTATTTAATGTTTCTGTTTTTGGCAAGAATAGCCGTGTCGTCCGCAAAGAGTGCAAGTGTTGTGTTTGTGGAGTGAGGAATGTCATTTAAAAATAAATCAAACAGAAGAGGAGCGAGTTTTGATCCCTGCGGTACGCCCGCATTGATATTGCGTGTGGAGGAGGTAATGTTACCGTAGCGGACTTTAAAAGACCTATTGGAGAGGTACGAGTGAATAAGTTTAATAATGTTGGCAGGGAGTTTGAACTTAATGAGTTTGTAAATGAGCGCGCTGTGCCAGACGCGGTCAAACGCTTTCTCGATGTCAAAAAGGATAGCGCCAGATTGCATTCGGTCCTGGAATCCATCATGGATGTATTCCGTTACCCGGAGCAGCTGATGTGTAGTGGAGTGTTTGGCACGAAAACCGAATTGTGCGTTAATGATGGTGTTGTGTTCATCCAAGAACTTGTTGATTCTCTGGCATAGTATGTGTTCAACCAGCTTACTCAGAGAGGAGAGCAAACTGATAGGTCTGTAGTTTTTAGGAATTGCAGGATTCTCACGAGGTTTTTTAATGGGAACAATTAAAGCGGTTTTCCAGGCAGGAGGGAAGTAATTAAGTTCGAAGATTTTATTGGTAAGGTCGGTGATATAGTTTACGTATTTAAGGGGGAGATTTTTAATGGCTGCGTTAGTAAGGTTGTCCATACCTGGTGCCTTTTTATTAGGGAGCGAGTTTATAGCATTAATTATTTCAACAGGGGTGGCCGGGTCGAGGGGGTCGTTATTGATATTAGTTAGTCGATTGTTGTGAAATTTTCTAAGTATGTCCTCGACCTTATCGATAGTTTCGGGGCAGAAAACACTGGTGTGGGGGGAGAATTGAGTTTCGTAGTTATCAGCCAAAGCCTCGATTTTGTCTGAGTCACTCGTTAATAAGCCAGAAGGGGTATTGAAGGGAGGGAGGGGAGTGAAGGGTTTTTTGATACGTTTAAGATAGTTCCAGATACTGTTGTCAGAGGGAGCGAGTGACTCGATGAATGCCGTCCATTTTTTGCTCTTATAGATTTTAATTTCATTTTTAATTTTAGCATTCATCCTGTGCATTTCACCAAGAATAGAGGGGTCACCAGTGCGTTGCCAGATTTTTCTGGTTTTGTTCCTATTTTTAATTTGGTTTTTGATATAAAGAGGTAGTTTATTATAGTTATTAGGGGGGATGTGGGCTTTGGCCGAGCTAAGGGCGTTATTCATTAGATTGGTAATAGCGGTGACAGCTCCGTCAATGTCGTTGGTATTGTTAATGCTGTTGAAGGGGGGTGGAGAGTGAAACAAGGAGTTGGTGTAGTCGGTCCAGTTAATAACATGAGGGGTTAGAATAGAAGGGAGGTGGGAGTTAGTGTGGAGGTTAAGGATGACAGGATTGTGATCAGAGGATAGCATGCTTAGAGTATTGATATCATAGGGTGCGTTAATATTATTGAGGAGAGCGAAGTCAATAACAGACTGTGAGCCAGAGAAGCCGTAGCGGGTGGGAGAATTAGGGAAGGCAATGTCAATTCCGTTGTCATTGCAATATTCATTTATTTGCCTGCCATAACGACAGGTAAAGTTCCTATTGTAAGGACAATTCCACCTGGGGTGGTGGGCATTAAAGTCACCCATCAGAATGACATTATCTCCCAGCGAGAAGAGGTTATGGAGGTCTGAGCTCACAGAGTTATTAAAACATGCTCTGAGATAAACACAGCAGACATAGATAGGGTTGTTAGGTGTGGGAAAGAATTTAATGATAGTATTTTCTAAGATGTTTAAGTTCATGCTAGGAATATGGTCGAATTTAATGTTACGTTTGACGTAGATAGCTGTACCGCCGTAAGGGAGGAGATTATTACTACTGTCGGTGCGGGGGGTGAAGATTAGGTTATAGTTTTGGATTTTGAGGTGTCTCATGTTACGGGTTTTAACTTCCTGTACGAGAACCAAATCCACAGAATTATCTATGAGAAAGTCCCTCAGCTCATCGATTTTGGTGTGGAGCCCATCGGCGTTCCAACTCAGTATTCTGACTGCATTACGGGGAATTAGAGGGAAGAGGGTGCCTGCTCCGAACCCGCAAAAACGGGGAGAGTTAGGTTACCTATTAGGTTGCTAAGGCCGCCTTGCCGGAGGCCAGATTGTAGGTTGTTAATGCTTGTTAACAGTTTTTCGATTGTTAAAAGTTTTTGGATATAGGCGTCTAAATTATTAAGCGCTTCTTGGTTGGGGACATTAGTGGGTGGGGGGTTAGTTTTCTGGGTGATATTTTCATTGATTATATTTGAGTTGGATGGGGGTGGGGGAGTTTGAATATTACTTTTGAGGATTTCACTGAAAGATTTGGTACCTCTATTATCCGCGGCATTAAAAGTATTTCCTGAGTTAGTTTGGAATAACGTTCTACCGTTATCCTGGGTAATCTTGCCGAGATCCCTGATCGCTTTTGTTTTTTGTTTTTTTATGTAGGTGGGGTGGCGAATACAGCCCTGGTAATTGGCCGGGTGATCTCCACCACAGTTAGCACAAATGGCTTTTTCCGTGCGGGGTTTGGTGCACTCGTTAGTCTTGTGACTCCCGGCGCATTTAAGACACCGTGCGTCCATTCTACAATTATCGCTGCTGTGGTGGAAGTTTTGGCAGTTATAACACTGCTTCGCCCCCCCTTTAAATTTATAGGCCTCGACTCTGACTATGAATCCGAGGAAATCGTTTATCTCAAAAATTTCCCTCGATTTCTCGGTGGGGATAATGTTGCAGAGGAATATTGGGAGTGGGGATTTATCTTGGAATCTTTTAAGTTGTGATACTCTCTGGACCTGGTACCCTTCGGTGATTAATTCGTTTTTAACTTCTTCTATTGGGATATCTGAGGGGATGCCTTTGATGATGATTTTTATGGGACGTTGCTCCCTAGGGATCATTGCGAAAAATTTAATGTTATATTTGGTCAGCTGATCCTGTATCGTGCGGAATTGGGCACTATTCTCTGGGAAAACCTTGATAAATTTCCCGGCGTCCTGCATTGGCAGTTTTGCATTGGTAATCTTATTGATTTCCCTTGCGATTTCTCTCCATTTAACATCCTGCTCTTTTTGGATCCAGAAGGGATCTGGTTTTCTTTCTCTGGGTGGGGTGGGGAGCGGGTCGTCGACCTCAATTTCCTCCGATTCTTCGACCGGAAGGCCGTCGTACCGGTTTTGAGTGGGGATGAAAATATCCCCCGTCTCTCCCGGGTTCGCCGTTTTCGCTAGGCGTTTGGATTTCGGCTTATTGCCGACCCTGATAAAGCTTGTATCTTCAATAATAGGGGAGTTTTCATTATCGTTATCGTTATTGTTACTGCTTAGTTTTCTGGTTCGTTTTTGAACCTTGGGATAGAAAATTTCAATTTTGCGCTCAAGTTCTAAGATATTTTCAGTACTGCAATTAACGAAGATCTTAGTAATGTAAATCCACATACCTCCAATATGCATAGAGTGCTTTTACGCGATTTTTCGCGTGCTTTTATTAGATTCGAAGATCCCGGACCTTGTTTCTCCAGCGAATCACTTTTCCGGATTCTGTGCTTTCTCGGCCAATAGAGATTCTCACTTTTCTAAGCTCTGTTACGCTGTTGATCGTCGAAAATTTCGCTTCTTTGGAATCCACTTTTTCATTTTTTGTGTGTGAATCGAATTTGTATTGGAATCGAATAAAAAAATAAATAGGTAAATGTTTGTATGTGTACGTTCACCTAAATAAGTCTATGTATGAATGAATGTATGTATGAATGAATGAATGAATGAATGAATGAATGAATGAATGAATGAATGAATGTATGTATGTATGTATGTATGTATGTATGTATGTATGTATGTATGTATGTATTTATTTATTTATTTATTTATTTATTTATTAAATTTATGTATTTATGTACGTATTAAATTTATGTGCGTATTAAATGTATGTTTGTATGTATGTATGTATGTATGTATGTATGTATGTATGTATGTATGTATGTATGTATTTATTTATTTATTTATTTATTACATTTATGTATTTATGTACGTATGTATGTGATTTTCGAGATGTTTGGGTTGGTGGTGAGAAAAAAAAATCGGGCCCAGTATGACGTTCCTAGAAAACAT
Source organism: Dolomedes plantarius (assembly GCA_907164885.2). Classification (NCBI taxonomy): domain Eukaryota; kingdom Metazoa; phylum Arthropoda; class Arachnida; order Araneae; family Dolomedidae; genus Dolomedes; species Dolomedes plantarius. The sequence goes on from CAJRAI020000095.1 coordinate 73,121, forward strand.
GTGCGAATGGTATTTGTGTTATTTTCTTCTATTGTGTACTGTCTGTCATTCTGTGCAAGTGATTAATGATGTCCTCTTCCGGTTCATACTCAGCAACACAATTCGTAGAAACACATATGGTTCATTGTATGCATTGTACTGCATTCTGTGTAAGTGATTAATGATGTCCTCTTTCGGTTTATACTCAGTGACACAATTCGTAGAAATACATATGGTTCATTGTGTGCATTGTATTGCATTTTGTGGGAGTGATGGAGGTATTCTGTTTGATTGATTGATTGATTGATTGATTGATAGATATATATGTTCTCTTCTTGTACATAGAAAGATTCACATTCTTAGAAGTAAAAAAGGTAACGGCCATTGTATGTATTGTACTCTATTCTGTGTGAGTGGTTGATGCGTTATCTGTAAGTGATTTATGCATTGTATGCAAGTGGTTGATGCATTTTGCTTTTGATGCGGGTGATTGTAACAGCGTTTCGAGTAGTGAGAAATTTCCAAAAATGTTTCGAGTTGTGAGAAATTTCCAAAAATGCTTCGAGTTGTGAGAAATTTCCAAAAATGTTTAGAATTGTGAGAAATTTCCAAAAATGTTTCGAGTTGTGAGAAATTTCCAAAAATGCTTCGAGTTGTGAGAAATTTCCAAAAATGTTTAGAGTTGTGAGAAATTTCCAAAAATGTTTAGAATTGTGAGAAATTTCCAAAAATGTTTAGAGTTGTGAGAAATTTCCAAAAATGTTTAGAATTGTGAGAAATTTCCAAAAATGTTTAGAATTGTGAGAAATTTCCAAAAATGTTTAGAGTTGTGAGAAATTTCCAAAAATGTTTCGAGTTGTGAGAAATTTCCAAAAATGTTTCGTTTTGTGTTATGCGATCGTGGATAGCATGCGAAGGAAAACATTTCTTTTTACGAGAATTGTATGGCCCTGAAAAGGGCCTTTTTTTTTCGAAGGGGCGCAAAATCCGTGTTTACTTGGAGCTGGTGTATTTTGTGACAGCCTTGGTACCTTCTGAGACGGCGTGCTTAGCCAACTCGCCGGGCAACAAGAGACGGACGGCAGTTTGGATTTCCCTGCTGGTGATGGTTGATCTCTTGTTGTAGTGAGCGAGGCGAGAAGATTCGGCGGCGATTCTCTCGAAGATGTCGTTCACGAAAGAGTTCATGATCGACATGGCTTTGGAGGAGATACCTGTGTCGGGATGAACTTGTTTCAGAACTTTGTAGATGTAGATAGCGAAGGATTCCTTCCTGCGCTTCTTCCTCTTTTTCTTGTCACCAGCTCTCACGGATTTCTGGGCCTTTCCGGCCTTCTTGACGGCTTTTCCAGAAGCTTGGGGAGGCATGATTGAGATGAACCGTTATCGAAAATCGACTAATTCTGAGCGAGGCCCGTTTTTACGCTCTATATATGTAGTTCGCCGCGGATCCACGGTTCTGCCAATCGCTACTCACGTCAAATTTCCCTCCTCCCCTACTATATCCTCTGGGTGGGTGGGGGGGGGGGAAATAATAAACATTATAGCGTATGTAGCTCTTTAGAGATCTTCTGTATGTTTGAGGTGTAAAGCGCAGATTCATCAACCCAATGATTCGATTATCTCTTGTCAACGGCCATACCATGCTGAAAATACCGGTTCTCGTCCGATCACCGAAGTCAAGCAGCATCGGGCGCGGTCAGTACTTGGGAGGGTGACCACCTGGGAACACCGCGTGCTGTTGGCATTTTTTTAATCCCTTATGTTTATTAAATTGTTATGTTAGACGTGGACAGTTATTTTTCTCCCCCTCTAAATTATTATCTTTATTTATTTATTTTTTTTTACGTGTTGACGAGCGATATAGAGTTAGTGTTTGACAGCAGGGGGGGATGCCCCGCCCAATGACGATATATATACCCCCATGGTTATGGTTCCCGGAACATTTCTCTTCTTACTCACTGCTGAGCAGTCATGTCTGGACGAGGCAAGGGAGGTAAGGGTTTAGGCAAAGGTGGTGCAAAGAGGCATCGTAAAGTTTTGAGAGATAACATCCAGGGTATCACGAAACCCGCCATCAGGCGTTTGGCTAGACGAGGTGGTGTCAAGCGTATTTCCGGTCTCATCTACGAAGAAACTCGTGGAGTTCTCAAAGTTTTCCTAGAAAATGTTATTCGAGACGCCGTCACTTACACCGAGCACGCAAAAAGGAAAACCGTAACTGCCATGGATGTTGTCTACGCTTTAAAACGCCAGGGACGTACTTTGTACGGTTTCGGTGGTTAAAAACCTTTTCTCCCTCTTCTTTCTCACAAAAGAAAAAAAAAGGCCCTTTTCAGGGCCATACAAATATCTTAAGGGAATGCTTTGTCCGTAGATGCTGCTTTCACTCGTTGTTTGCGTCCTTTTAACGTATTTATTATATTAATCGTTTATCTCGGTAATTGGAAGTCAACTTACATTTTGATTCTTATTTCGGCCGATAGATGGCTGCACCACACTGATTTGATTTCTTTAATTTACAATAGTTCGATGTTGAGTTTATAAATTTACTCGGATGTGGAAGTTTTAAAGTCCGAACCTCTGGAGTTTTAGAGACCGAGTTTAGTGTCCGAGTTAAAGAGGAGGAGTTTTAAACAATGAACGTATCGCGGTACGATAATTCATTGTTTGATATTTTCATTTCCGAGCATCTTGTTAAATGCCGCCTGTTGATATACGTTGGAAGTATATCTATCGCCGAAGATTTTATTCGCAATTTATTGTAATTTATATATAATAATAATGTAAGTTCGCTGATAATTTAATATATATATATATATATATATATATATATTTAATTATTAAATTAAATTTATATATAATATATATAAATTTAATTTAATAATTAAACATATATATACGTATATATACATACATACATACATACATACATACATACACATATATATATATATATAAATAAATAAAAATTTAATTTAATAAATAAATAAATATATATATATATATATATATATATATATATATATAGATTTAGATTTAGATTTAGACCGTGATTTTAACGGCGGAAGGCAGCAAAGAAAAGCATTCTCTTTAATCATTTGTACGGCTCTGAAAAGAGCCTTTTTTTTTTCGTTTCCGAAATCAGTCCATAATTCACTCCTGTCCGTTTATTTCTTTCCGGTTTTTTTGGGTGCAGCTTTTTTGGGGGTCTTCATCTTCTTCACCTTTGGAGACTTGGGTTTGGTGGGCTTCGCGGTTTTTTTCGGTGATTTCGCCTTGGTGGCCTTTTTAGCCGCGGGTTTCTTGGCGGCTGGCTTTTTCTTCTCGGCCGCTTTCGCCTTGGGTTTGGCAGTTTTTTTAGCGGCGGTCTTGGCTTTCTTAGGCGTACCAGTTTCCTTCTTTGGCTTTTTGGCTTTGCTGGGCTCCTTCGTTTTCTGTCCAGAAGCACTGAGCTTGAACGAACCGCTGGCGCCCTTTCCTTTGGTCTGGATGAGGGCTCCGCTGGCCACTGCGCTCTTCAGGTACTTCTTGATGAAGGGTGTCAGTCGATCGAGGTCCACCTTGTGGTGGGACCCGATGTGCTTCTTGATCGCTTGAAGAGAAGATCCCCCGCGTTCCTTGAGGCTCGTGATGGCGTCGTTCACCATTTCGGACACCTTGGGGTGCGTAGGGGCGGTCTTGGGCTTCTTCGCGGCCGATTTCGCCTTCTTCTTCGGCGTTGCGGCGGCAGGAGTAGAATTCGCGGCTGCTGTATCCTCAGACATGTTGAGAGCTGGAGAGTCACTAACCGAGTGTGATTCGAATATGTCGAGCCGATCCTATGTTGAACGCTTAGCCCCTCCTACCGCCTCCTAGACCAATCGCTTCTTGCCACCACGCGATATAAAAAGACGAAACGACTTATTTCCCGCGTATTATTTCCGCTTCTATCATATCTCTGTGTTCGAACTCAGACGTTCCTACTCTAAGTTGAGATGGCCCGTACTAAGCAGACTGCCCGTAAGAGTACCGGAGGCAAGGCCCCCAGGAAGCAGCTGGCTACCAAAGCCGCTCGTAAGAGCGCACCCGCCACCGGTGGCGTGAAAAAACCCCATCGTTACAGACCTGGTACCGTTGCTCTCAGAGAAATCCGTCGTTATCAGAAGTCTACCGAGCTTTTGATCCGAAAGTTGCCCTTCCAGCGTTTAGTGAGGGAAATCGCTCAGGACTTCAAGACCGATCTACGTTTCCAGAGCTCGGCCGTCATGGCTTTACAGGAAGCTAGCGAAGCTTATTTGGTTGGATTGTTCGAAGACACCAACTTGTGCGCTATCCACGCCAAGCGTGTTACCATTATGCCTAAGGACATCCAGCTTGCTAGACGAATTCGAGGAGAACGTGCCTAACTCTGAACTGCTTTTCAAAAAAAAAAAAGGCCCTTTTCAGGGCCATACAAATTTAATTAAAGGGAATGCTATTTTTGTGTATTAAAAGGCCATACAAAACGCACACGCTTTCTATTCTCTCACAATTTCTTTCTCCGTGTTATCAAAATGCATACGTTTAGGGGGGGGGTGTGATATAGAATCTATGTTTTCTCGTCCGCGACCGTTAGACGTTTCGTGCTGTCGTCGCCACCGCCGGAGAGGGGGAGAGAGAGAGCTTTTCTTTCCGCCTCCGTTCGGTAGATGGCTGCACCGTTTTTCGAAATTCAGTATCCGCGAGTGGGGAGTTAAGTGAATTGTTTTTATGTGCGATTAATAAACTCTGTCGCTGTTTCGGAATTTTGTGTGTGTGAATTCTCGAAAAAGAAATGAGTGTGAATTTCACGAAAGGGAGTGATAAATAAATAAATAAATGAATTCCCTTTCGTGAATTTCTCTCGTGTTGTGAATTGCTGACCGTGAAACGGGCACATATCGAAATGCATTCCTTCTAATTAAATTTGTATGGCCCTGAAAAGGGCCTTTTTTTTTCGAAGGGTCGGGGGAGACGTGATTTAAGCTTTCTTTTCGGTCTTTTTGGGGAGCAAGACGGCTTGGATGTTTGGCAACACGCCACCCTGGGCGATGGTCACGCCGGACAGCAGTTTGTTCAACTCCTCGTCGTTTCGGATGGCGAGCTGAAGATGTCTAGGGATGATCCTAGTCTTCTTGTTGTCTCTGGCGGCATTACCTGCCAACTCGAGAACTTCGGCTGCCAAGTATTCGAGAACGGCGGCGAGGTATACTGGTGCTCCGGCACCGACACGTTCGGCGTAATTTCCTTTCCTCAGAAGTCTGTGGATACGACCGACGGGAAATTGCAATCCGGCCCTGCTGGATCGAGTCTTGCTCTTTCCCTTCACTTTGCCACCTTTTCCTCGACCTGACATGATGAGATATTAACGTTTAGGGAAACGGTACACGAAATAAACAAACTGCGAACAGTCAAATAAGTGCTTTTACGCGATTTTTCGCGTGCTTTTATTAGATTCGAAGATCCCGGACCTTGTTTCTCCAGCGAATCACTTTTCCGGATTCTGTGCTTTCTCGGCCAATAGAGATTCTCACTTTTCTAAGCTCTGTTACGCTGTTGATCGTCGAAAATTTCGCTTCTTTGGAATCCACTTTTTCATTTTTTGTGTGTGAATCGAATTTGTATTGGAATCGAATAAAAAAATAAATAGGTAAATGTTTGTATGTGTACGTTCACCTAAATAAGTCTATGTATGAATGAATGTATGTATGAATGAATGAATGAATGAATGAATGAATGGTGAATGAATGAATGAATGTATGTATGTATGTATGTATGTATGTATGTATGTATGTATGTATGTATGTATTTATTTATTTATTTATTTATTTATTTATTTATTTATTAAATTTATGTATTTATGTACGTATTAAATTTATGTGCGTATTAAATGTATGTTTGTATGTATGTATGTATGTATGTATGTATGTATGTATGTATGTATGTATGTATGTATGTATTTATTTATTTATTTATTTATTACATTTATGTATTTATGTACGTATGTATGTGATTTTCGAGATGTTTGGGTTGGTGGTGAGAAAAAAAAATCGGGCCCAGTATGACGTTCCTAGAAAACATGTGCGAATGGTATTTGTGTTATTTTCTTCTATTGTGTACTGTCTGTCATTCTGTGCAAGTGATTAATGATGTCCTCTTCCGGTTCATACTCAGCAACACAATTCGTAGAAACACATATGGTTCATTGTATGCATTGTACTGCATTCTGTGTAAGTGATTAATGATGTCCTCTTTCGGTTTATACTCAGTGACACAATTCGTAGAAATACATATGGTTCATTGTGTGCATTGTATTGCATTTTGTGGGAGTGATGGAGGTATTCTGTTTGATTGATTGATTGATTGATTGATTGATAGATATATATGTTCTCTTCTTGTACATAGAAAGATTCACATTCTTAGAAGTAAAAAAGGTAACGGCCATTGTATGTATTGTACTCTATTCTGTGTGAGTGGTTGATGCGTTATCTGTAAGTGATTTATGCATTGTATGCAAGTGGTTGATGCATTTTGCTTTTGATGCGGGTGATTGTAACAGCGTTTCGAGTAGTGAGAAATTTCCAAAAATGTTTCGAGTTGTGAGAAATTTCCAAAAATGCTTCGAGTTGTGAGAAATTTCCAAAAATGTTTAGAATTGTGAGAAATTTCCAAAAATGTTTCGAGTTGTGAGAAATTTCCAAAAATGTTTCGAGTTGTGAGAAATTTCCAAAAATGTTTAGAGTTGTGAGAAATTTCCAAAAATGTTTAGAATTGTGAGAAATTTCCAAAAATGTTTAGAGTTGTGAGAAATTTCCAAAAATGTTTAGAATTGTGAGAAATTTCCAAAAATGTTTAGAATTGTGAGAAATTTCCAAAAATGTTTAGAGTTGTGAGAAATTTCCAAAAATGTTTCGAGTTGTGAGAAATTTCCAAAAATGTTTCGTTTTGTGTTATGCGATCGTGGATAGCATGCGAAGGAAAACATTTCTTTTTACGAGAATTGTATGGCCCTGAAAAGGGCCTTTTTTTTTCGAAGGGGCGCAAAATCCGTGTTTACTTGGAGCTGGTGTATTTTGTGACAGCCTTGGTACCTTCTGAGACGGCGTGCTTAGCCAACTCGCCGGGCAACAAGAGACGGACGGCAGTTTGGATTTCCCTGCTGGTGATGGTTGATCTCTTGTTGTAGTGAGCGAGGCGAGAAGATTCGGCGGCGATTCTCTCGAAGATGTCGTTCACGAAAGAGTTCATGATCGACATGGCTTTGGAGGAGATACCTGTGTCGGGATGAACTTGTTTCAGAACTTTGTAGATGTAGATAGCGAAGGATTCCTTCCTGCGCTTCTTCCTCTTTTTCTTGTCACCAGCTCTCACGGATTTCTGGGCCTTTCCGGCCTTCTTGACGGCTTTTCCAGAAGCTTGGGGAGGCATGATTGAGATGAACCGTTATCGAAAATCGACTAATTCTGAGCGAGGCGAACAGGTAATAAGAGAAGAATTAAAAGGAAGGAGATTAATAAAAAAAAAAAAAAAAAAATAAAATAATTAATAATTAAGTTATTTTTAAAATAGAGCAAACTACGAAATACTGAGCATCAACGAGCGCCAGGGGAGTTCGTCGCGCCAGCGAGGATCGAACTCGGAGTGACTGGGTGGGAGCCAAAAGCTACGTCACACCCAGCAATCGCTGTGAGTGAGTTAGCCTGGTGGGGAAAAAAAGCAATGAAGAAACTGCCAGGAATGGGAAACCGAATGAAAAAAGCAGCAGCACTAGGTGCAGCGGCAGGGATGACCTCCTGTGAGGATTTACAAGTCAAAGAATTTATCTGGGGATGATTAATAAAATTATGAAGGTCTGAGATATTAAGCTGATTACACAGGGAATAATTTCTGAAAGGACTCGCGGATTTAATTAATTTCGAGAGAGTGTCATCTAGGTTACCCATAGAGTGACCATAGAATTTGATTTTGAATTAAATGGGAATTGGATTAGGTTCATAACAATTAGGAGCTAAATTAGTTTTTAGGACTGGCTGTAGGAGAAATTAGGGGAGCTTTGAGTGGTATTGAATTGGTTGCCTGTGTTGGTAGGGATATTAGTATTAATAGGGTATTACCCGTAGTAGCCGCATCATTTATGGTTTTAGTACGAATTTACGTAATTTAATTTGAATTGGATTGGCACTACAGCCGCGGTAATTAGCAGGGTGGTTCTCTGAACAATTGGCACATTTGGCAGGGGTATCGAGGGATTTTTCGCATTTATAAGTTGGATGAGATCCTGCACATTTCATGCAAACGGGTTTAAGTTGGCAGAGTTCTGAGGAGTGGTTAAATTTTTGACAGTTGTAACACTGTTTAGGGCCGTTGGCTTTGAAGGCTTCGATTTTAACTAGGTATCCAAGGAAAATTTAAGCTCGTAAATTTTGAGATATTAGTAGTCTGGTTTAGATTGCATAGGAAAATAGGTAGGGGATGACGAGTTTTAAAGCGTTTAAGTTGGACCACGCGTTGGATGCTAAATCCTAAAGTTGTGAGTTCACCTTTGACATCATCAGTCAAGGTGTCAGGGGGATTCCTTTAATTAAGATCTTAAGGGTCGTTCAGTTTTGGGGTTTTTCCCAAAGAATTCAATTTTAGAATCAATTAAAAATCTCTGGATGGAGCGAAATTGGTCAATGTTTTCAGGCATAATTTGATAAAGTTACCAGAAATGGATTTGGGGAGTTGAGTCTTAACGATATTATAGATTTTATTGAGAGTAGCTTTGTATCCTTCCGCCATCTGATAAAGAATGGCTCAGGTTTGGGATCGCGTTTAGCCAGGGAATCGTTTGAAGGAGTGGGAATTTCTTCGTCATTACATTCCATGTTGTAGTTTCTTCATTGAGTGGATCAAATTGATTAGAAGTAGGGAATGGGTTAGGAACTTAGCGTTGGTAATTTCAGATTCGCGTGCAACTCGTTTAAGTTCAGGTTCGGTTGTGGTGATAAGTACGTTATAGCACAGTATGTTTTACTCTTTTTAGATTATGGTTATAAAAGAGGCGTGTGCGTCATTATCATTAAGACGGTTTGGCATATAATTCTGGAGAGTATTAAGGAGAACCCTAAAATTAAAGAATGCCGTGTGCTCTTTCACAAAATTAACATTTGTTCGCCACGTACCGTTGAACAAAGTGAATACATTCTCTTTTGTCAATGATCGTCATTCCAGTTGTCGTTATAAGTGGCTCCCAAACGTAGCAGACAGATTGAGATATTCTTCTTTAAAGACACCGGCTGTTGTTTCGCGTAAAGGTATAAGCGATAATAATCAGGCATCCGCTCAGGGGTAGAAATTCCAAGAATTCAAGATCCTCCATCATGTAAGTCCTCTCCGTTTTGACTTAAAATCCATCTATC
>CAJRAI020000095.1:87500-112094 GCA_907164885.2 Dolomedes plantarius
TGTGGGAGTGATGGAGGTATTCTGTTTGATTGATTGATTGATTGATTGATAGATATATATGTTCTCTTCTTGTACATAGAAAGATTCACATTCTTAGAAGTAAAAAAGGTAACGGCCATTGTATGTATTGTACTCTATTCTGTGTGAGTGGTTGATGCGTTATCTGTAAGTGATTTATGCATTGTATGCAAGTGGTTGATGCATTTTGCTTTTGATGCGGGTGATTGTAACAGCGTTTCGAGTAGTGAGAAATTTCCAAAAATGTTTCGAGTTGTGAGAAATTTCCAAAAATGCTTCGAGTTGTGAGAAATTTCCAAAAATGCTTCGAGTTGTGAGAAATTTCCAAAAATGTTTAGAGTTGTGAGAAATTTCCAAAAATGTTTAGAATTGTGAGAAATTTCCAAAAATGTTTAGAGTTGTGAGAAATTTCCAAAAATGTTTAGAGTTGTGAGAAATTTCCAAAAATGTTTAGAGTTGTGAGAAATTTCCAAAAATGTTTAGAGTTGTGAGAAATTTCCAAAAATGTTTAGAGTTGTGAGAAATTTCCAAAAATGTTTAGAGTTGTGAGAAATTTCCAAAAATGTTTAGAGTTGTGAGAAATTTCCAAAAATGTTTAGAGTTGTGAGAAATTTCCAAAAATGTTTAGAGTTGTGAGAAATTTCCAAAAATGTTTCGTTTTGTGTTATGCGATCGTGGATAGCATGCGAAGGAAAACATTTCTTTTTACGAGAATTGTATGGCCCTGAAAAGGGCCTTTTTTTTTCGAAGGGGCGCAAAATCCGTGTTTACTTGGAGCTGGTGTATTTTGTGACAGCCTTGGTACCTTCTGAGACGGCGTGCTTAGCCAACTCGCCGGGCAACAAGAGACGGACGGCAGTTTGGATTTCCCTGCTGGTGATGGTTGATCTCTTGTTGTAGTGAGCGAGGCGAGAAGATTCGGCGGCGATTCTCTCGAAGATGTCGTTCACGAAAGAGTTCATGATCGACATGGCTTTGGAGGAGATACCTGTGTCGGGATGAACTTGTTTCAGAACTTTGTAGATGTAGATAGCGAAGGATTCCTTCCTGCGCTTCTTCCTCTTTTTCTTGTCACCAGCTCTCACGGATTTCTGGGCCTTTCCGGCCTTCTTGACGGCTTTTCCAGAAGCTTGGGGAGGCATGATTGAGATGAACCGTTATCGAAAATCGACTAATTCTGAGCGAGGCCCGTTTTTACGCTCTATATATGTAGTTCGCCGCGGATCCACGGTTCTGCCAATCGCTACTCACGTCAAATTTCCCTCCTCCCCTACTATATCCTCTGGGTGGGTGGTGGGGGGGGGGAAATAATAAACATTATAGCGTATGTAGCTCTTTAGAGATCTTCTGTATGTTTGAGGTGTAAAGCGCAGATTCATCAACCCAATGATTCGATTATCTCTTGTCAACGGCCATACCATGCTGAAAATACCGGTTCTCGTCCGATCACCGAAGTCAAGCAGCATCGGGCGCGGTCAGTACTTGGGAGGGTGACCACCTGGGAACACCGCGTGCTGTTGGCATTTTTTTAATCCCTTATGTTTATTAAATTGTTATGTTAGACGTGGACAGTTATTTTTCTCCCCCTCTAAATTATTATCTTTATTTATTTATTTTTTTTTACGTGTTGACGAGCGATATAGAGTTAGTGTTTGACAGCAGGGGGGGATGCCCCGCCCAATGACGATATATATACCCCCATGGTTATGGTTCCCGGAACATTTCTCTTCTTACTCACTGCTGAGCAGTCATGTCTGGACGAGGCAAGGGAGGTAAGGGTTTAGGCAAAGGTGGTGCAAAGAGGCATCGTAAAGTTTTGAGAGATAACATCCAGGGTATCACGAAACCCGCCATCAGGCGTTTGGCTAGACGAGGTGGTGTCAAGCGTATTTCCGGTCTCATCTACGAAGAAACTCGTGGAGTTCTCAAAGTTTTCCTAGAAAACGTTATTCGAGACGCCGTCACTTACACCGAGCACGCAAAAAGGAAAACCGTAACTGCCATGGATGTTGTCTACGCTTTAAAACGCCAGGGACGTACTTTGTACGGTTTCGGTGGTTAAAAACCTTTTCTCCCTCTTCTTTCTCACAAAAGAAAAAAAAAGGCCCTTTTCAGGGCCATACAAATATCTTAAGGGAATGCTTTGTCCGTAGATGCTGCTTTCACTCGTTGTTTGCGTCCTTTTAACGTATTTATTATATTAATCGTTTATCTCGGTAATTGGAAGTCAACTTACATTTTGATTCTTATTTCGGCCGATAGATGGCTGCACCACACTGATTTGATTTCTTTAATTTACAATAGTTCGATGTTGAGTTTATAAATTTACTCGGATGTGGAAGTTTTAAAGTCCGAACCTCTGGAGTTTTAGAGACCGAGTTTAGTGTCCGAGTTAAAGAGGAGGAGTTTTAAACAATGAACGTATCGCGGTACGATAATTCATTGTTTGATATTTTCATTTCCGAGCATCTTGTTAAATGCCGCCTGTTGATATACGTTGGAAGTATATCTATCGCCGAAGATTTTATTCGCAATTTATTGTATTTTATATATAATAATAATGTAAGTTCGCTGATAATTTAATATATATATATATATATATATATATATATATATATATATATATTTAAATATTATATTAAATATATATATATATATATATATATATATATATATATATTTAAATATTAAATTAAATTTATATATATATTATATATAAATTTAATTTAATAATTAAACATATATATACGTATATATACATACATACATACATACATACATACATATATATATATATATATATATATATATATATATATATATTTATTTATTTAATTTAATAAATAAATATATATATATATATATATATATATATATATATATATATATATAGATTTAGATTTAGATTTAGACCGTGATTTTAACGGCGGAAGGCAGCAAAGAAAAGCATTCTCTTTAATCATTTGTACGGCTCTGAAAAGAGCCTTTTTTTTTTCGTTTCCGAAATCAGTCCATAATTCACTCCTGTCCGATTATTTCTTTCCGGTTTTTTTGGGTGCAGCTTTTTTGGGGGTCTTCATCTTCTTCACCTTTGGAGACTTGGGTTTGGTGGGCTTCGCGGTTTTTTTCGGTGATTTCGCCTTGGTGGCCTTTTTAGCCGCGGGTTTCTTGGCGGCTGGCTTTTTCTTCTCGGCCGCTTTCGCCTTGGGTTTGGCAGTTTTTTTAGCGGCGGTCTTGGCTTTCTTAGGCGTACCAGTTTCCTTCTTTGGCTTTTTGGCTTTGCTGGGCTCCTTCGTTTTCTGTCCAGAAGCACTGAGCTTGAACGAACCGCTGGCGCCCTTTCCTTTGGTCTGGATGAGGGCTCCGCTGGCCACTGCGCTCTTCAGGTACTTCTTGATGAAGGGTGTCAGTCGATCGAGGTCCACCTTGTGGTGGGACCCGATGTGCTTCTTGATCGCTTGAAGAGAAGATCCCCCGCGTTCCTTGAGGCTCGTGATGGCGTCGTTCACCATTTCGGACACCTTGGGGTGCGTAGGGGCGGTCTTGGGCTTCTTCGCGGCCGATTTCGCCTTCTTCTTCGGCGTTGCGGCGGCAGGAGTAGAATTCGCGGCTGCTGTATCCTCAGACATGTTGAGAGCTGGAGAGTCACTAACCGAGTGTGATTCGAATATGTCGAGCCGATCCTATGTTGAACGATTAGCCCCTCCTACCGCCTCCTAGACCAATCGCTTCTTGCCACCACGCGATATAAAAAGACGAAACGACTTATTTCCCGCGTATTATTTCCGCTTCTATCATATCTCTGTGTTCGAACTCAGACGTTCCTACTCTAAGTTGAGATGGCCCGTACTAAGCAGACTGCCCGTAAGAGTACCGGAGGCAAGGCCCCCAGGAAGCAGCTGGCTACCAAAGCCGCTCGTAAGAGCGCACCCGCCACCGGTGGCGTGAAAAAACCCCATCGTTACAGACCTGGTACCGTTGCTCTCAGAGAAATCCGTCGTTATCAGAAGTCTACCGAGCTTTTGATCCGAAAGTTGCCCTTCCAGCGTTTAGTGAGGGAAATCGCTCAGGACTTCAAGACCGATCTACGTTTCCAGAGCTCGGCCGTCATGGCTTTACAGGAAGCTAGCGAAGCTTATTTGGTTGGATTGTTCGAAGACACCAACTTGTGCGCTATCCACGCCAAGCGTGTTACCATTATGCCTAAGGACATCCAGCTTGCTAGACGAATTCGAGGAGAACGTGCCTAACTCTGAACTGCTTTTCAAAAAAAAAAAAAGGCCCTTTTCAGGGCCATACAAATTTAATTAAAGGGAATGCTATTTTTGTGTATTAAAAGGCCATACAAAACGCACACGCTTTCTATTCTCTCACAATTTCTTTCTCCGTGTTATCAAAATGCATACGTTTATGGGGGGGGGTGTGATATAGAATCTATGTTTTCTCGTCCGCGACCGTTAGACGTTTCGTGCTGTCGTCGCCACCGCCGGAGAGGGGGAGAGAGAGAGCTTTTCTTTCCGCCTCCGTTCGGTAGATGGCTGCACCGTTTTTCGAAATTCAGTATCCGCGAGTGGGGAGTTAAGTGAATTGTTTTTATGTGCGATTAATAAACTCTGTCGCTGTTTCGGAATTTTGTGTGTGTGAATTCTCGAAAAAGAAATGAGTGTGAATTTCACGAAAGGGAGTGATAAATAAATAAATAAATGAATTCCCTTTCGTGAATTTCTCTCGTGTTGTGAATTGCTGACCGTGAAACGGGCACATATCGAAATGCATTCCTTCTAATTAAATTTGTATGGCCCTGAAAAGGGCCTTTTTTTTTCGAAGGGTCGGGGGAGACGTGATTTAAGCTTTCTTTTCGGTCTTTTTGGGGAGCAAGACGGCTTGGATGTTTGGCAACACGCCACCCTGGGCGATGGTCACGCCGGACAGCAGTTTGTTCAACTCCTCGTCGTTTCGGATGGCGAGCTGAAGATGTCTAGGGATGATCCTAGTCTTCTTGTTGTCTCTGGCGGCATTACCTGCCAACTCGAGAACTTCGGCTGCCAAGTATTCGAGAACGGCGGCGAGGTATACTGGTGCTCCGGCACCGACACGTTCGGCGTAATTTCCTTTCCTCAGAAGTCTGTGGATACGACCGACGGGAAATTGCAATCCGGCCCTGCTGGATCGAGTCTTGCTCTTTCCCTTCACTTTGCCACCTTTTCCTCGACCTGACATGATGAGATATTAACGTTTAGGGAAACGGTACACGAAATAAACAAACTGCGAACAGTCAAATAAGTGCTTTTACGCGATTTTTCGCGTGCTTTTATTAGATTCGAAGATCCCGGACCTTGTTTCTCCAGCGAATCACTTTTCCGGATTCTGTGCTTTCTCGGCCAATAGAGATTCTCACTTTTCTAAGCTCTGTTACGCTGTTGATCGTCGAAAATTTCGCTTCTTTGGAATCCACTTTTTCATTTTTTGTGTGTGAATCGAATTTGTATTGGAATCGAATAAAAAAATAAATAGGTAAATGTTTGTATGTGTACGTTCACCTAAATAAGTCTATGTATGAATGAATGTATGTATGAATGAATGAATGAATGAATGAATGAATGAATGAATGTATGTATGTATGTATGTATGTATGTATGTATGTATTTATTTATTTATTTATTTATTTATTTATTTATTTATTAAATTTATGTATTTATGTACGTATTAAATTTATGTGCGTATTAAATGTATGTTTGTATGTATGTATGTATGTATGTATGTATGTATGTATGTATTTATTTATTTATTTATTTATTTATTTATTTATTACATTTATGTATTTATGTACGTATGTATGTATGTGATTTTCGAGATGTTTGGGTTGGTGGTGAGAAAAAAAAATCGGGCCCAGTATGACGTTCCTAGAAAACATGTGCGAATGGTATTTGTGTTATTTTCTTCTATTGTGTACTGTCTGTCATTCTGTGCAAGTGATTAATGATGTCCTCTTCCGGTTCATACTCAGCAACACAATTCGTAGAAACACATATGGTTCATTGTATGCATTGTACTGCATTCTGTGTAAGTGATTAATGATGTCCTCTTTCGGTTTATACTCAGTGACACAATTCGTAGAAATACATATGGTTCATTGTGTGCATTGTATTGCATTTTGTGGGAGTGATGGAGGTATTCTGTTTGATTGATTGATTGATTGATTGATAGATATATATGTTCTCTTCTTGTACATAGAAAGATTCACATTCTTAGAAGTAAAAAAGGTAACGGCCATTGTATGTATTGTACTCTATTCTGTGTGAGTGGTTGATGCGTTATCTGTAAGTGATTTATGCATTGTATGCAAGTGGTTGATGCATTTTGCTTTTGATGCGGGTGATTGTAACAGCGTTTCGAGTAGTGAGAAATTTCCAAAAATGTTTCGAGTTGTGAGAAATTTCCAAAAATGCTTCGAGTTGTGAGAAATTTCCAAAAATGTTTAGAGTTGTGAGAAATTTCCAAAAATGTTTAGAGTTGTGAGAAATTTCCAAAAATGTTTAGAATTGTGAGAAATTTCCAAAAATGTTTAGAGTTGTGAGAAATTTCCAAAAATGTTTAGAGTTGTGAGAAATTTCCAAAAATGTTTAGAGTTGTGAGAAATTTCCAAAAATGTTTAGAGTTGTGAGAAATTTCCAAAAATGTTTAGAGTTGTGAGAAATTTCCAAAAATGTTTAGAGTTGTGAGAAATTTCCAAAAATGTTTAGAGTTGTGAGAAATTTCCAAAAATGTTTAGAGTTGTGAGAAATTTCCAAAAATGTTTAGAGTTGTGAGAAATTTCCAAAAATGTTTCGTTTTGTGTTATGCGATCGTGGATAGCATGCGAAGGAAAACATTTCTTTTTACGAGAATTGTATGGCCCTGAAAAGGGCCTTTTTTTTTCGAAGGGGCGCAAAATCCGTGTTTACTTGGAGCTGGTGTATTTTGTGACAGCCTTGGTACCTTCTGAGACGGCGTGCTTAGCCAACTCGCCGGGCAACAAGAGACGGACGGCAGTTTGGATTTCCCTGCTGGTGATGGTTGATCTCTTGTTGTAGTGAGCGAGGCGAGAAGATTCGGCGGCGATTCTCTCGAAGATGTCGTTCACGAAAGAGTTCATGATCGACATGGCTTTGGAGGAGATACCTGTGTCGGGATGAACTTGTTTCAGAACTTTGTAGATGTAGATAGCGAAGGATTCCTTCCTGCGCTTCTTCCTCTTTTTCTTGTCACCAGCTCTCACGGATTTCTGGGCCTTTCCGGCCTTCTTGACGGCTTTTCCAGAAGCTTGGGGAGGCATGATTGAGATGAACCGTTATCGAAAATCGACTAATTCTGAGCGAGGCCCGTTTTTACGCTCTATATATGTAGTTCGCCGCGGATCCACGGTTCTGCCAATCGCTACTCACGTCAAATTTCCCTCCTCCCCTACTATATCCTCTGGGTGGGTGGTGGGGGGGGGGAAATAATAAACATTATAGCGTATGTAGCTCTTTAGAGATCTTCTGTATGTTTGAGGTGTAAAGCGCAGATTCATCAACCCAATGATTCGATTATCTCTTGTCAACGGCCATACCATGCTGAAAATACCGGTTCTCGTCCGATCACCGAAGTCAAGCAGCATCGGGCGCGGTCAGTACTTGGGAGGGTGACCACCTGGGAACACCGCGTGCTGTTGGCATTTTTTTAATCCCTTATGTTTATTAAATTGTTATGTTAGACGTGGACAGTTATTTTTCTCCCCCTCTAAATTATTATCTTTATTTATTTATTTTTTTTTACGTGTTGACGAGCGATATAGAGTTAGTGTTTGACAGCAGGGGGGGATGCCCCGCCCAATGACGATATATATACCCCCATGGTTATGGTTCCCGGAACATTTCTCTTCTTACTCACTGCTGAGCAGTCATGTCTGGACGAGGCAAGGGAGGTAAGGGTTTAGGCAAAGGTGGTGCAAAGAGGCATCGTAAAGTTTTGAGAGATAACATCCAGGGTATCACGAAACCCGCCATCAGGCGTTTGGCTAGACGAGGTGGTGTCAAGCGTATTTCCGGTCTCATCTACGAAGAAACTCGTGGAGTTCTCAAAGTTTTCCTAGAAAACGTTATTCGAGACGCCGTCACTTACACCGAGCACGCAAAAAGGAAAACCGTAACTGCCATGGATGTTGTCTACGCTTTAAAACGCCAGGGACGTACTTTGTACGGTTTCGGTGGTTAAAAACCTTTTCTCCCTCTTCTTTCTCACAAAAGAAAAAAAAAGGCCCTTTTCAGGGCCATACAAATATCTTAAGGGAATGCTTTGTCCGTAGATGCTGCTTTCACTCGTTGTTTGCGTCCTTTTAACGTATTTATTATATTAATCGTTTATCTCGGTAATTGGAAGTCAACTTACATTTTGATTCTTATTTCGGCCGATAGATGGCTGCACCACACTGATTTGATTTCTTTAATTTACAATAGTTCGATGTTGAGTTTATAAATTTACTCGGATGTGGAAGTTTTAAAGTCCGAACCTCTGGAGTTTTAGAGACCGAGTTTAGTGTCCGAGTTAAAGAGGAGGAGTTTTAAACAATGAACGTATCGCGGTACGATAATTCATTGTTTGATATTTTCATTTCCGAGCATCTTGTTAAATGCCGCCTGTTGATATACGTTGGAAGTATATCTATCGCCGAAGATTTTATTCGCAATTTATTGTATTTTATATATAATAATAATGTAAGTTCGCTGATAATTTAATATATATATATATATATATATATATATATATATATATATTTAAATATTATATTAAATATATATATATATATATATATATATATATATATATTTAAATATTAAATTAAATTTATATATATATTATATATAAATTTAATTTAATAATTAAACATATATATACGTATATATACATACATACATACATACATACATACATACATATATATATATATATATATATTTAATAAATAAATATATATATATATATATATATATATATATATATATATATATATATATATAAATAAATAAATAAAAATTTAATTTAATAAATAAATATATATATATATATATATATATATAGATTTAGATTTAGATTTAGACCGTGATTTTAACGGCGGAAGGCAGCAAAGAAAAGCATTCTCTTTAATCATTTGTACGGCTCTGAAAAGAGCCTTTTTTTTTTCGTTTCCGAAATCAGTCCATAATTCACTCCTGTCCGATTATTTCTTTCCGGTTTTTTTGGGTGCAGCTTTTTTGGGGGTCTTCATCTTCTTCACCTTTGGAGATTTGGGTTTGGTGGGCTTCGCGGTTTTTTTCGGTGATTTCGCCTTGGTGGCCTTTTTTGCCGCGGGTTTCTTGGCGGCTGGCTTTTTCTTCTCGGCCGCTTTCGCCTTTGGTTTGGCAGTTTTTTTAGCGGCGGTCTTGGCTTTCTTAGGCGTACCAGTTTCCTTCTTTGGCTTTTTGGCTTTGCTGGGCTCCTTCGTTTTCTGTCCAGAAGCACTGAGCTTGAACGAACCGCTGGCGCCCTTTCCTTTGGTCTGGATGAGGGCTCCGCTGGCCACTGCGCTCTTCAGGTACTTCTTGATGAAGGGTGTCAGTCGATCGAGGTCCACCTTGTGGTGGGACCCGATGTGCTTCTTGATCGCTTGAAGAGAAGATCCCCCGCGTTCCTTGAGGCTCGTGATGGCGTCGTTCACCATTTCGGACACCTTGGGGTGCGTAGGGGCGGTCTTGGGCTTCTTCGCGGCCGATTTCGCCTTCTTCTTCGGCGTTGCGGCGGCAGGAGTAGAATTCGCGGCTGCTGTATCCTCAGACATGTTGAGAGCTGGAGAGTCACTAACCGAGTGTGATTCGAATATGTCGAGCCGATCCTATGTTGAACGATTAGCCCCTCCTACCGCCTCCTAGACCAATCGCTTCTTGCCACCACGCGATATAAAAAGACGAAACGACTTATTTCCCGCGTATTATTTCCGCTTCTATCATATCTCTGTGTTCGAACTCAGACGTTCCTACTCTAAGTTGAGATGGCCCGTACTAAGCAGACTGCCCGTAAGAGTACCGGAGGCAAGGCCCCCAGGAAGCAGCTGGCTACCAAAGCCGCTCGTAAGAGCGCACCCGCCACCGGTGGCGTGAAAAAACCCCATCGTTACAGACCTGGTACCGTTGCTCTCAGAGAAATCCGTCGTTATCAGAAGTCTACCGAGCTTTTGATCCGAAAGTTGCCCTTCCAGCGTTTAGTGAGGGAAATCGCTCAGGACTTCAAGACCGATCTACGTTTCCAGAGCTCGGCCGTCATGGCTTTACAGGAAGCTAGCGAAGCTTATTTGGTTGGATTGTTCGAAGACACCAACTTGTGCGCTATCCACGCCAAGCGTGTTACCATTATGCCTAAGGACATCCAGCTTGCTAGACGAATTCGAGGAGAACGTGCCTAACTCTGAACTGCTTTTCAAAAAAAAAAAAAGGCCCTTTTCAGGGCCATACAAATTTAATTAAAGGGAATGCTATTTTTGTGTATTAAAAGGCCATACAAAACGCACACGCTTTCTATTCTCTCACAATTTCTTTCTCCGTGTTATCAAAATGCATACGTTTATGGGGGGGGGTGTGATATAGAATCTATGTTTTCTCGTCCGCGACCGTTAGACGTTTCGTGCTGTCGTCGCCACCGCCGGAGAGGGGGAGAGAGAGAGCTTTTCTTTCCGCCTCCGTTCGGTAGATGGCTGCACCGTTTTTCGAAATTCAGTATCCGCGAGTGGGGAGTTAAGTGAATTGTTTTTATGTGCGATTAATAAACTCTGTCGCTGTTTCGGAATTTTGTGTGTGTGAATTCTCGAAAAAGAAATGAGTGTGAATTTCACGAAAGGGAGTGATAAATAAATAAATAAATGAATTCCCTTTCGTGAATTTCTCTCGTGTTGTGAATTGCTGACCGTGAAACGGGCACATATCGAAATGCATTCCTTCTAATTAAATTTGTATGGCCCTGAAAAGGGCCTTTTTTTTTCGAAGGGTCGGGGGAGACGTGATTTAAGCTTTCTTTTCGGTCTTTTTGGGGAGCAAGACGGCTTGGATGTTTGGCAACACGCCACCCTGGGCGATGGTCACGCCGGACAGCAGTTTGTTCAACTCCTCGTCGTTTCGGATGGCGAGCTGAAGATGTCTAGGGATGATCCTAGTCTTCTTGTTGTCTCTGGCGGCATTACCTGCCAACTCGAGAACTTCGGCTGCCAAGTATTCGAGAACGGCGGCGAGGTATACTGGTGCTCCGGCACCGACACGTTCGGCGTAATTTCCTTTCCTCAGAAGTCTGTGGATACGACCGACGGGAAATTGCAATCCGGCCCTGCTGGATCGAGTCTTGCTCTTTCCCTTCACTTTGCCACCTTTTCCTCGACCTGACATGATGAGATATTAACGTTTAGGGAAACGGTACACGAAATAAACAAACTGCGAACAGTCAAATAAGTGCTTTTACGCGATTTTTCGCGTGCTTTTATTAGATTCGAAGATCCCGGACCTTGTTTCTCCAGCGAATCACTTTTCCGGATTCTGTGCTTTCTCGGCCAATAGAGATTCTCACTTTTCTAAGCTCTGTTACGCTGTTGATCGTCGAAAATTTCGCTTCTTTGGAATCCACTTTTTCATTTTTTGTGTGTGAATCGAATTTGTATTGGAATCGAATAAAAAAATAAATAGGTAAATGTTTGTATGTGTACGTTCACCTAAATAAGTCTATGTATGAATGAATGTATGTATGAATGAATGAATGAATGAATGAATGAATGAATGAATGTATGTATGTATGTATGTATGTATGTATGTATGTATTTATTTATTTATTTATTTATTTATTTATTTATTTATTAAATTTATGTATTTATGTACGTATTAAATTTATGTGCGTATTAAATGTATGTTTGTATGTATGTATGTATGTATGTATGTATGTATGTATGTATTTATTTATTTATTTATTTATTTATTTATTTATTACATTTATGTATTTATGTACGTATGTATGTGATTTTCGAGATGTTTGGGTTGGTGGTGAGAAAAAAAAATCGGGCCCAGTATGACGTTCCTAGAAAACATGTGCGAATGGTATTTGTGTTATTTTCTTCTATTGTGTACTGTCTGTCATTCTGTGCAAGTGATTAATGATGTCCTCTTCCGGTTCATACTCAGCAACACAATTCGTAGAAACACATATGGTTCATTGTATGCATTGTACTGCATTCTGTGTAAGTGATTAATGATGTCCTCTTTCGGTTTATACTCAGTGACACAATTCGTAGAAATACATATGGTTCATTGTGTGCATTGTATTGCATTTTGTGGGAGTGATGGAGGTATTCTGTTTGATTGATTGATTGATTGATTGATAGATATATATGTTCTCTTCTTGTACATAGAAAGATTCACATTCTTAGAAGTAAAAAAGGTAACGGCCATTGTATGTATTGTACTCTATTCTGTGTGAGTGGTTGATGCGTTATCTGTAAGTGATTTATGCATTGTATGCAAGTGGTTGATGCATTTTGCTTTTGATGCGGGTGATTGTAACAGCGTTTCGAGTAGTGAGAAATTTCCAAAAATGTTTCGAGTTGTGAGAAATTTCCAAAAATGCTTCGAGTTGTGAGAAATTTCCAAAAATGCTTCGAGTTGTGAGAAATTTCCAAAAATGTTTAGAGTTGTGAGAAATTTCCAAAAATGTTTAGAATTGTGAGAAATTTCCAAAAATGTTTAGAGTTGTGAGAAATTTCCAAAAATGTTTAGAGTTGTGAGAAATTTCCAAAAATGTTTAGAGTTGTGAGAAATTTCCAAAAATGTTTAGAGTTGTGAGAAATTTCCAAAAATGTTTAGAGTTGTGAGAAATTTCCAAAAATGTTTAGAGTTGTGAGAAATTTCCAAAAATGTTTAGAGTTGTGAGAAATTTCCAAAAATGTTTAGAGTTGTGAGAAATTTCCAAAAATGTTTAGAGTTGTGAGAAATTTCCAAAAATGTTTCGTTTTGTGTTATGCGATCGTGGATAGCATGCGAAGGAAAACATTTCTTTTTACGAGAATTGTATGGCCCTGAAAAGGGCCTTTTTTTTTCGAAGGGGCGCAAAATCCGTGTTTACTTGGAGCTGGTGTATTTTGTGACAGCCTTGGTACCTTCTGAGACGGCGTGCTTAGCCAACTCGCCGGGCAACAAGAGACGGACGGCAGTTTGGATTTCCCTGCTGGTGATGGTTGATCTCTTGTTGTAGTGAGCGAGGCGAGAAGATTCGGCGGCGATTCTCTCGAAGATGTCGTTCACGAAAGAGTTCATGATCGACATGGCTTTGGAGGAGATACCTGTGTCGGGATGAACTTGTTTCAGAACTTTGTAGATGTAGATAGCGAAGGATTCCTTCCTGCGCTTCTTCCTCTTTTTCTTGTCACCAGCTCTCACGGATTTCTGGGCCTTTCCGGCCTTCTTGACGGCTTTTCCAGAAGCTTGGGGAGGCATGATTGAGATGAACCGTTATCGAAAATCGACTAATTCTGAGCGAGGCCCGTTTTTACGCTCTATATATGTAGTTCGCCGCGGATCCACGGTTCTGCCAATCGCTACTCACGTCAAATTTCCCTCCTCCCCTACTATATCCTCTGGGTGGGTGGTGGGGGGGGGGAAATAATAAACATTATAGCGTATGTAGCTCTTTAGAGATCTTCTGTATGTTTGAGGTGTAAAGCGCAGATTCATCAACCCAATGATTCGATTATCTCTTGTCAACGGCCATACCATGCTGAAAATACCGGTTCTCGTCCGATCACCGAAGTCAAGCAGCATCGGGCGCGGTCAGTACTTGGGAGGGTGACCACCTGGGAACACCGCGTGCTGTTGGCATTTTTTTAATCCCTTATGTTTATTAAATTGTTATGTTAGACGTGGACAGTTATTTTTCTCCCCCTCTAAATTATTATCTTTATTTATTTATTTTTTTTTACGTGTTGACGAGCGATATAGAGTTAGTGTTTGACAGCAGGGGGGGATGCCCCGCCCAATGACGATATATATACCCCCATGGTTATGGTTCCCGGAACATTTCATTGATTCGCTGGACACGGAGGTGTTCAGACGTGCGCCATTACTGCTCCGTTAAGCCTAGCACGGAAACACACGTGGTTCTCCCACGTGTTGTCGTTTTACTGCCACTAGCTATTTCGCTCGTACGTTTTCGGGTACGTTTTGTCGGGGAATTCTGTAGGGCTATTTTAGCTTGTACATGGATAACCGGGCGGATGTATCTGGACCGTCGGGCGTAAGCCCTGTTGGCTCCTTTTACCGGACTCTGTCTTCCGACTCGGAAGATGATGGATCTACTGCTTCGTCGACGCAACTATCTCGCCATGACTTCCTAAAGGACTCCCGTAGACCGAATAATGATGCTCTGCAGCGCCTTGCTAAGGACATTAAGAATGGACTCAACCCCAGCCCTGGAAAATTATCTAAGGGCCAAAAGAAAAAACAGGCCGCGGCCAAGAAACAAGTGCAAGCCGACAATAGCGTAAAGTGCAGCTATACTCCCGCAGTGCTGAATGTGACCTCGGAGCTCAATAACAAGCGTGAAGCTATCCGCGACATCATAGAAGCTAATTTCCCGACGGATAAATTCTGTTTCTCCATGATGATTAAGAACTTTACTAGCATCCTGTGCGAGCTATGGGCGGACCCTGATACTGCCAAGGTAAGTGATACTTTAGATCGTGTTTATTCAGTGCTCACTAGTGATTCTGGAGAGATCGGTCTCAGTGATTTTTTGAACATTGATTCTTTTAGGGATTATATAGGCAAGTGCTTGCCATACCATAATCAGAATCTTGCCAAGTTTAACTTAGAATTATTTCATAATGAGGAAGGTGTACTTAATGTTAGATCTAGATCTGCTAAACGCCAGAGAGAGGACTCGGACCCCTCCCTGGAACCTAGTGTTAAAATATGTACCCATAACTCAGAACGGCCGAACGCCGCTAGTACCGAAACTCCTGAAGGTAATACTTCTGCTGAAGCTGTAGATATGGAGACGCAGGAAACTGCTGAACCTACTCCCATTCCTAAATATCATATTTATTTTGAATCTGGAAATAATTATAAAAGTCTTATTAATATCATCAAAAATAACTGCCCTGAAGCCGAGCCAGAAATGGCCGGTTCTCTTATTCATATTGTTTTTACCGATATTGCTAACTTTCAAAACGCGCAGGGTGTCCTCACCAGCAATAATATCCCTTTTAGAGTTATGAATCCTAGGTCGGAGAGACCAAAAAAGTTTTTGATTAGGGGCCTGCCCGCCACAACAGACAGACAGGACATTCATGACGCTTTAACCAACTTAGGCATTACACCCATTAAAATCGCATATTTAACGAACAAGCAAACCAAAACTATTCTCCCCCTTTTTATGATTTCAATTAAACCTTCACCTAATCTTGACAATCTCCACAAACTTACCTGTATAAATTACTTAAAAATTAAAATTACCCCATTTAAAAACTCAGGTACGGCTCAATGCTATAACTGTCAGCGGTTCGGGCATGCGAGCACGACCTGCAATCTCACCCCGAAATGCCTGTTATGTGGTGGCAAGCACCAGGCCAGGATATGTCCCATTAAGGGAAATCCTGAGCTCTTTAAGTGTGCCAACTGTGGAGGTAACCACACCGCCAACTATTCAAAATGTTCCAGACACCCGAAAAACATCTCTCAACCCAAGAAAGACTCCATTCCTAATAAATCCACCAGTAAAACTAACAATAACTCTAATAGTCATCCCGACACGTTCATTCCTGCCCCTATTCCTAGCACTTCTGCTTGGAACAAAAATAATTTCCACACACACAACAGTAATTCGGCGGTTTCTGGCGAAACCAACTCAATTACTATTAAAAACACACAAAACAACACTCCTAGTGCTCCGGAAATAGTCTATGCTAGGACCGCGCCTAGGAAAAAAATTGACATTGAAAAACCCATCTCAAAACACAGCGTTCAACTTAATCCCCACTACGAAAACCACACTACTAATAACACGGGTCTCTCCGACTTTTCGGAAATCGTTAAACTTGTAAGGGAATTTTCCCAAACCTACTCCATCTCTGATATTTTACAGCTTCTCAGAAACATTGCCGCGGCTCTTAGTAAACCCGATGATGAAGTCTCCAAAATGCTAAATGTTTTTAAAATAATATGCGACTACTTCTGCCCCGAGTCGGGTTCGATCCCAGCTCGGGGAACTTCTGGCTAGTCCCCTCTTTCTATTTGCTTGCTTTTTTTTTTGGTTAGCTTTAAATTTTTTTTCTTCCGCACTTATTAAGTTTTAACTACTTTTTACTATTACCTGTAATTATTAGCTGCTTTCCTTTTACTTAATTAATTTTTTTATTAAACCTTTAATAATTTTTAACTTTATTCTTTTAATTTCTCTGTCACTTGAGCACTGAAAACAACTCGATTCTCGAGTATCACTGATACTGTTTATGAACTTCTTGTTCGAAGTGTAACTGGAGTTACTCCGTAACTCCACATCTTGAAGAATGTCATCTTGATAACTTTCTATCTTGAAACTGGAGATAAATCTAGCAAGACAAGGCACTCCAGTTGTACCAAAAATAGCAGTTGGTCCCGGAACATTTCTCTTCTTACTCACTGCTGAGCAGTCATGTCTGGACGAGGCAAGGGAGGTAAGGGTTTAGGCAAAGGTGGTGCAAAGAGGCATCGTAAAGTTTTGAGAGATAACATCCAGGGTATCACGAAACCCGCCATCAGGCGTTTGGCTAGACGAGGTGGTGTCAAGCGTATTTCCGGTCTCATCTACGAAGAAACTCGTGGAGTTCTCAAAGTTTTCCTAGAAAACGTTATTCGAGACGCCGTCACTTACACCGAGCACGCAAAAAGGAAAACCGTAACTGCCATGGATGTTGTCTACGCTTTAAAACGCCAGGGACGTACTTTGTACGGTTTCGGTGGTTAAAAACCTTTTCTCCCTCTTCTTTCTCACAAAAGAAAAAAAAAGGCCCTTTTCAGGGCCATACAAATATCTTAAGGGAATGCTTTGTCCGTAGATGCTGCTTTCACTCGTTGTTTGCGTCCTTTTAACGTATTTATTATATTAATCGTTTATCTCGGTAATTGGAAGTCAACTTACATTTTGATTCTTATTTCGGCCGATAGATGGCTGCACCACACTGATTTGATTTCTTTAATTTACAATAGTTCGATGTTGAGTTTATAAATTTACTCGGATGTGGAAGTTTTAAAGTCCGAACCTCTGGAGTTTTAGAGACCGAGTTTAGTGTCCGAGTTAAAGAGGAGGAGTTTTAAACAATGAACGTATCGCGGTACGATAATTCATTGTTTGATATTTTCATTTCCGAGCATCTTGTTAAATGCCGCCTGTTGATATACGTTGGAAGTATATCTATCGCCGAAGATTTTATTCGCAATTTATTGTATTTTATATATAATAATAATGTAAGTTCGCTGATAATTTAATATATATATATATATATATATATATATATATATATATATATTTAAATATTATATTAAATTTATATATATATATATATATATATATATATATATATATTTAAATATTAAATTAAATTTATATATATATTATATATAAATTTAATTTAATAATTAAACATATATATACGTATATATACATACATACATACATACATACATACATACATATATATATATATATATATATATATATATATATATATTTATTTATTTAATTTAATAAATAAATATATATATATATATATATATATATATATATATATATATATATATATATATATATAAATAAATAAAAATTTAATTTAATAAATAAATATATATATATATATATATATATATATAGATTTAGATTTAGATTTAGACCGTGATTTTAACGGCGGAAGGCAGCAAAGAAAAGCATTCTCTTTAATCATTTGTACGGCTCTGAAAAGAGCCTTTTTTTTTTCGTTTCCGAAATCAGTCCATAATTCACTCCTGTCCGATTATTTCTTTCCGGTTTTTTTGGGTGCAGCTTTTTTGGGGGTCTTCATCTTCTTCACCTTTGGAGATTTGGGTTTGGTGGGCTTCGCGGTTTTTTTCGGTGATTTCGCCTTGGTGGCCTTTTTTGCCGCGGGTTTCTTGGCGGCTGGCTTTTTCTTCTCGGCCGCTTTCGCCTTTGGTTTGGCAGTTTTTTTAGCGGCGGTCTTGGCTTTCTTAGGCGTACCAGTTTCCTTCTTTGGCTTTTTGGCTTTGCTGGGCTCCTTCGTTTTCTGTCCAGAAGCACTGAGCTTGAACGAACCGCTGGCGCCCTTTCCTTTGGTCTGGATGAGGGCTCCGCTGGCCACTGCGCTCTTCAGGTACTTCTTGATGAAGGGTGTCAGTCGATCGAGGTCCACCTTGTGGTGGGACCCGATGTGCTTCTTGATCGCTTGAAGAGAAGATCCCCCGCGTTCCTTGAGGCTCGTGATGGCGTCGTTCACCATTTCGGACACCTTGGGGTGCGTAGGGGCGGTCTTGGGCTTCTTCGCGGCCGATTTCGCCTTCTTCTTCGGCGTTGCGGCGGCAGGAGTAGAATTCGCGGCTGCTGTATCCTCAGACATGTTGAGAGCTGGAGAGTCACTAACCGAGTGTGATTCGAATATGTCGAGCCGATCCTATGTTGAACGATTAGCCCCTCCTACCGCCTCCTAGACCAATCGCTTCTTGCCACCACGCGATATAAAAAGACGAAACGACTTATTTCCCGCGTATTATTTCCGCTTCTATCATATCTCTGTGTTCGAACTCAGACGTTCCTACTCTAAGTTGAGATGGCCCGTACTAAGCAGACTGCCCGTAAGAGTACCGGAGGCAAGGCCCCCAGGAAGCAGCTGGCTACCAAAGCCGCTCGTAAGAGCGCACCCGCCACCGGTGGCGTGAAAAAACCCCATCGTTACAGACCTGGTACCGTTGCTCTCAGAGAAATCCGTCGTTATCAGAAGTCTACCGAGCTTTTGATCCGAAAGTTGCCCTTCCAGCGTTTAGTGAGGGAAATCGCTCAGGACTTCAAGACCGATCTACGTTTCCAGAGCTCGGCCGTCATGGCTTTACAGGAAGCTAGCGAAGCTTATTTGGTTGGATTGTTCGAAGACACCAACTTGTGCGCTATCCACGCCAAGCGTGTTACCATTATGCCTAAGGACATCCAGCTTGCTAGACGAATTCGAGGAGAACGTGCCTAACTCTGAACTGCTTTTCAAAAAAAAAAAAAGGCCCTTTTCAGGGCCATACAAATTTAATTAAAGGGAATGCTATTTTTGTGTATTAAAAGGCCATACAAAACGCACACGCTTTCTATTCTCTCACAATTTCTTTCTCCGTGTTATCAAAATGCATACGTTTATGGGGGGGGGTGTGATATAGAATCTATGTTTTCTCGTCCGCGACCGTTAGACGTTTCGTGCTGTCGTCGCCACCGCCGGAGAGGGGGAGAGAGAGAGCTTTTCTTTCCGCCTCCGTTCGGTAGATGGCTGCACCGTTTTTCGAAATTCAGTATCCGCGAGTGGGGAGTTAAGTGAATTGTTTTTATGTGCGATTAATAAACTCTGTCGCTGTTTCGGAATTTTGTGTGTGTGAATTCTCGAAAAAGAAATGAGTGTGAATTTCACGAAAGGGAGTGATAAATAAATAAATAAATGAATTCCCTTTCGTGAATTTCTCTCGTGTTGTGAATTGCTGACCGTGAAACGGGCACATATCGAAATGCATTCCTTCTAATTAAATTTGTATGGCCCTGAAAAGGGCCTTTTTTTTTCGAAGGGTCGGGGGAGACGTGATTTAAGCTTTCTTTTCGGTCTTTTTGGGGAGCAAGACGGCTTGGATGTTTGGCAACACGCCACCCTGGGCGATGGTCACGCCGGACAGCAGTTTGTTCAACTCCTCGTCGTTTCGGATGGCGAGCTGAAGATGTCTAGGGATGATCCTAGTCTTCTTGTTGTCTCTGGCGGCATTACCTGCCAACTCGAGAACTTCGGCTGCCAAGTATTCGAGAACTGCGGCGAGGTATACTGGTGCTCCGGCACCGACACGTTCGGCGTAATTTCCTTTCCTCAGAAGTCTGTGGATACGACCGACGGGAAATTGCAATCCGGCCCTGCTGGATCGAGTCTTGCTCTTTCCCTTCACTTTGCCACCTTTTCCTCGACCTGACATGATGAGATATTAACGTTTAGGGAAACGGTACACGAAATAAACAAACTGCGAACAGTCAAATAAGTGCTTTTACGCGATTTTTCGCGTGCTTTTATTAGATTCGAAGATCCCGGACCTTGTTTCTCCAGCGAATCACTTTTCCGGATTCTGTGCTTTCTCGGCCAATAGAGATTCTCACTTTTCTAAGCTCTGTTACGCTGTTGATCGTCGAAAATTTCGCTTCTTTGGAATCCACTTTTTCATTTTTTGTGTGTGAATCGAATTTGTATTGGAATCGAATAAAAAAATAAATAGGTAAATGTTTGTATGTGTACGTTCACCTAAATAAGTCTATGTATGAATGAATGTATGTATGAATGAATGAATGAATGAATGAATGAATGAATGAATGTATGTATGTATGTATGTATGTATGTATGTATGTATTTATTTATTTATTTATTTATTTATTTATTTATTAAATTTATGTATTTATGTACGTATTAAATTTATGTGCGTATTAAATGTATGTTTGTATGTATGTATGTATGTATGTATGTATGTATGTATGTATTTATTTATTTATTTATTTATTTATTTATTTATTACATTTATGTATTTATGTACGTATGTATGTATGTGATTTTCGAGATGTTTGGGTTGGTGGTGAGAAAAAAAAATCGGGCCCAGTATGACGTTCCTAGAAAACATGTGCGAATGGTATTTGTGTTATTTTCTTCTATTGTGTACTGTCTGTCATTCTGTGCAAGTGATTAATGATGTCCTCTTCCGGTTCATACTCAGCAACACAATTCGTAGAAACACATATGGTTCATTGTATGCATTGTACTGCATTCTGTGTAAGTGATTAATGATGTCCTCTTTCGGTTTATACTCAGTGACACAATTCGTAGAAATACATATGGTTCATTGTGTGCATTGTATTGCATTTTGTGGGAGTGATGGAGGTATTCTGTTTGATTGATTGATTGATTGATTGATAGATATATATGTTCTCTTCTTGTACATAGAAAGATTCACATTCTTAGAAGTAAAAAAGGTAACGGCCATTGTATGTATTGTACTCTATTCTGTGTGAGTGGTTGATGCGTTATCTGTAAGTGATTTATGCATTGTATGCAAGTGGTTGATGCATTTTGCTTTTGATGCGGGTGATTGTAACAGCGTTTCGAGTAGTGAGAAATTTCCAAAAATGTTTCGAGTTGTGAGAAATTTCCAAAAATGCTTCGAGTTGTGAGAAATTTCCAAAAATGCTTCGAGTTGTGAGAAATTTCCAAAAATGTTTAGAGTTGTGAGAAATTTCCAAAAATGTTTAGAATTGTGAGAAATTTCCAAAAATGTTTAGAGTTGTGAGAAATTTCCAAAAATGTTTAGAGTTGTGAGAAATTTCCAAAAATGTTTAGAGTTGTGAGAAATTTCCAAAAATGTTTAGAGTTGTGAGAAATTTCCAAAAATGTTTAGAGTTGTGAGAAATTTCCAAAAATGTTTAGAGTTGTGAGAAATTTCCAAAAATGTTTAGAGTTGTGAGAAATTTCCAAAAATGTTTAGAGTTGTGAGAAATTTCCAAAAATGTTTAGAGTTGTGAGAAATTTCCAAAAATGTTTCGTTTTGTGTTATGCGATCGTGGATAGCATGCGAAGGAAAACATTTCTTTTTACGAGAATTGTATGGCCCTGAAAAGGGCCTTTTTTTTTCGAAGGGGCGCAAAATCCGTGTTTACTTGGAGCTGGTGTATTTTGTGACAGCCTTGGTACCTTCTGAGACGGCGTGCTTAGCCAACTCGCCGGGCAACA
Organism: Dolomedes plantarius; assembly: GCA_907164885.2. Lineage (NCBI taxonomy): Eukaryota > Metazoa > Arthropoda > Arachnida > Araneae > Dolomedidae > Dolomedes > Dolomedes plantarius. The sequence continues at coordinate 109,564 of CAJRAI020000095.1, forward strand.
AGAGACGGACGGCAGTTTGGATTTCCCTGCTGGTGATGGTTGATCTCTTGTTGTAGTGAGCGAGGCGAGAAGATTCGGCGGCGATTCTCTCGAAGATGTCGTTCACGAAAGAGTTCATGATCGACATGGCTTTGGAGGAGATACCTGTGTCGGGATGAACTTGTTTCAGAACTTTGTAGATGTAGATAGCGAAGGATTCCTTCCTGCGCTTCTTCCTCTTTTTCTTGTCACCAGCTCTCACGGATTTCTGGGCCTTTCCGGCCTTCTTGACGGCTTTTCCAGAAGCTTGGGGAGGCATGATTGAGATGAACCGTTATCGAAAATCGACTAATTCTGAGCGAGGCCCGTTTTTACGCTCTATATATGTAGTTCGCCGCGGATCCACGGTTCTGCCAATCGCTACTCACGTCAAATTTCCCTCCTCCCCTACTATATCCTCTGGGTGGGTGGTGGGGGGGGGGAAATAATAAACATTATAGCGTATGTAGCTCTTTAGAGATCTTCTGTATGTTTGAGGTGTAAAGCGCAGATTCATCAACCCAATGATTCGATTATCTCTTGTCAACGGCCATACCATGCTGAAAATACCGGTTCTCGTCCGATCACCGAAGTCAAGCAGCATCGGGCGCGGTCAGTACTTGGGAGGGTGACCACCTGGGAACACCGCGTGCTGTTGGCATTTTTTTAATCCCTTATGTTTATTAAATTGTTATGTTAGACGTGGACAGTTATTTTTCTCCCCCTCTAAATTATTATCTTTATTTATTTATTTTTTTTTACGTGTTGACGAGCGATATAGAGTTAGTGTTTGACAGCAGGGGGGGATGCCCCGCCCAATGACGATATATATACCCCCATGGTTATGGTTCCCGGAACATTTCTCTTCTTACTCACTGCTGAGCAGTCATGTCTGGACGAGGCAAGGGAGGTAAGGGTTTAGGCAAAGGTGGTGCAAAGAGGCATCGTAAAGTTTTGAGAGATAACATCCAGGGTATCACGAAACCCGCCATCAGGCGTTTGGCTAGACGAGGTGGTGTCAAGCGTATTTCCGGTCTCATCTACGAAGAAACTCGTGGAGTTCTCAAAGTTTTCCTAGAAAACGTTATTCGAGACGCCGTCACTTACACCGAGCACGCAAAAAGGAAAACCGTAACTGCCATGGATGTTGTCTACGCTTTAAAACGCCAGGGACGTACTTTGTACGGTTTCGGTGGTTAAAAACCTTTTCTCCCTCTTCTTTCTCACAAAAGAAAAAAAAAGGCCCTTTTCAGGGCCATACAAATATCTTAAGGGAATGCTTTGTCCGTAGATGCTGCTTTCACTCGTTGTTTGCGTCCTTTTAACGTATTTATTATATTAATCGTTTATCTCGGTAATTGGAAGTCAACTTACATTTTGATTCTTATTTCGGCCGATAGATGGCTGCACCACACTGATTTGATTTCTTTAATTTACAATAGTTCGATGTTGAGTTTATAAATTTACTCGGATGTGGAAGTTTTAAAGTCCGAACCTCTGGAGTTTTAGAGACCGAGTTTAGTGTCCGAGTTAAAGAGGAGGAGTTTTAAACAATGAACGTATCGCGGTACGATAATTCATTGTTTGATATTTTCATTTCCGAGCATCTTGTTAAATGCCGCCTGTTGATATACGTTGGAAGTATATCTATCGCCGAAGATTTTATTCGCAATTTATTGTATTTTATATATAATAATAATGTAAGTTCGCTGATAATTTAATATATATATATATATATATATATATATATATATATATATTTAAATATTATATTAAATTTATATATATATATATATATATATATATATATATATTTAAATATTAAATTAAATTTATATATATATTATATATAAATTTAATTTAATAATTAAACATATATATACGTATATATACATACATACATACATACATACATACATAAACATATATATATATATATATATATATATATATATATATATTTATTTAATATAATAAATAAATATATATATATATATATATATATATATATATATATATATATATATATATATATATAAATAAATAAATAAAAATTTAATTTAATAAATAAATATATATATATATATATATATATATAGATTTAGATTTAGATTTAGACCGTGATTTTAACGGCGGAAGGCAGCAAAGAAAAGCATTCTCTTTAATCATTTGTACGGCTCTGAAAAGAGCCTTTTTTTTTTCGTTTCCGAAATCAGTCCATAATTCACTCCTGTCCGATTATTTCTTTCCGGTTTTTTTGGGTGCAGCTTTTTTGGGGGTCTTCATCTTCTTCACCTTTGGAGATTTGGGTTTGGTGGGCTTCGCGGTTTTTTTCGGTGATTTCGCCTTGGTGGCCTTTTTTGCCGCGGGTTTCTTGGCGGCTGGCTTTTTCTTCTCGGCCGCTTTCGCCTTTGGTTTGGCAGTTTTTTTAGCGGCGGTCTTGGCTTTCTTAGGCGTACCAGTTTCCTTCTTTGGCTTTTTGGCTTTGCTGGGCTCCTTCGTTTTCTGTCCAG
>CAJRAI020000096.1:0-148976 GCA_907164885.2 Dolomedes plantarius
CTCTTCGCCAATTCGTCAGCCGACGTCGACGGGTGAATTCGCTCCGAGTGATGTCTCTCCTCAGACCTATGGATTACTACTCATTTTCGATGTCGGTGAACGGGGTAAGTCGATTTTTACATCATTTTTCCTTTCGTCGAAAATAATTTTATTTCAAATCGATGGCATCTTTCGCTATTTTTAAAGATTGCTCGCGAAAACAATGCTCCGATTTTCACGAGCGACCAGTTTGCCCGTCTTTATCCGACGACTTTCGTAATCTAATGAGGATGACGTGCCATTTTAAACTCTTTTGATTTCGATAACGGTTCAAAATTGACAATTGATCAATCGATATTCTTCACAATTTATGTGATTTTATTTTCTGTTTTCTTTTTTATCCCACTGCGAACGATTCATATATATTTAAAATTGTGATCTTTCCAATTTATGTCACGTATTCAATATATACATTTATATATCTTATGTATTATATTTTTGCAGTGTTTTAGCTAATTTGATTTTTAAAAGATAGTTTTTAACGCGTACATAGTATTATTTCCCTCTGTATGCGTATTTCAAAATGTTGGGTTTAAGAAAATTGCTCTCTTTTCATGTCGGATATTCAAGTGTACAAAAAATGTATTTATATATATTTCGCATGCGCGTATCGTACGTATATATTTTGTGCAGGGTTTCAGACTTGCTAATTTGATTTTTAAAAGTGTACATAGTTATATTTCCCTCTGTATGCGTACCATAAACTTTTTCGGTTTAAGAAAATTGCTCTCTTTTCATAAACAGCCCGATATGGCTCAATTGTAAGTAAAATGTATTTATATATTTCGCATGCGCGTATCGTATTTACATATTTTGTGCACGGTTTGTGTACTTGTTAATTTGATTTTTAAAAGTGCACATACTATTATTTTCCCTATTTTAAAATGTTTGGTTTAACAAAATTGCTTTCTTTTCATGTCGGATATTCACGTTTATGTAAAATGTATATATATATTTTGCATTATATTTGTGCAGGGATTTAGAATTGCTAATTTGAATTAAAGTGGAATAAATTATAGTAAATATAAATATTAATTCTGCCCTATAGCGGCTAAATATTGAGCGGTTATGTAGGACGATCTTTCGGGGATTTATTACTCTGTTAGAGCATAATTTTAAAAAAAGGCATCTCTAAAAATCCCCGATTTTTGAGATATGACGTTGTCGAAAGGAGTGATCGATATATACGATATAAATGTATTTATATATGAATCGTTGAAATTTACCTTTAAAAGTGTTAAAAGAGGAAAAATTTGAAAAGTAGATAAATTTTCGACCCCACCCTTAAAATGTGTACCTTAAAAATAAATTTGGAAACGGGGGAAAAGAATAAATTTACCTTTAAAATTGTTAAAAGATGAAAAATTTATTTACATTTAGAATTGTTTAAAATTGTTAAAAGAGGAAAAATTTATTTACCTTTAACATTATTAAAAGAGGAAAAAATTTGAAAAGTAGATAAATTTTTGACCCCCACTCTTAAAATTTGTAAAAAGAAATAGCTAAATACCCCAGAACGATTAGACGTATAATTAAGTTTTTGTAAAAATAATTTCAAAAAATAAATTTGGAATCGGGGGAAAAGAATAAATTTACTTTTAAAATTGTTAAAAGAGGAAATATTTATTTACCTTTAAAATTGTTAAAAGAGGAAAAATTTGAAAACTAGATAAAGTTTTGACCGCCACCCTTAAAAAATTGTAACGTAAAAAAAATCGCCAAATACCTCAGAACGATCAGACGTATAATTAAGTTTTGGTACTTTTCCTTTAGCGGGGAGCATTTGGCGTTTGCTCTAACAAGTATCACCACTGACGAGAATGCAAAGTCGCCAACCTAATAATCCTACAAAAACAGTCTAATAGGTAATAGATAGGCCAAATTTTGAAAAAGCAATGTCACACACGAAACGTTAGAAGAAGTTGGCAGATTAGCGGGTATGAATCATGTAAGAGAACATGATTAAGTTCAGAGACCCAGTTAAATAACCCCGAAATTCACATGAATAAAAACTGGAAACTAATTAACCACAAACTGTACTTGTGTCCTTCACAATTGCACAAAAGATTCAGCAGCTGTGATGAAGCACCAAATGTAGCTATAATAAACATTGTGGAATGTCAGCCACCATTTGCGATCGTATTAGCTGAATTTCTGTCACGATGACAAAAAAAAAGGTCCTTTTGAAGACATCTTGAAGGGCATTAAATATTTTTGGCCATTTAACTAAATATTCACTTATTGAATAAAATTCATATTTACTTATATATGTATATATTCATATTCATTCACGCACACGTATCACGCGAGTTACAATTAATTAAACAAAACAGCTAAAACTGTGACTTAAGAACCATATTTGGCCCGGCTAACGGAAAAGTACCTAAGTTTTTGTAAAAATATTTTCAAAAAATAAATTTGGAAACGGGTGAAGGGAATAAATTTACTTTTAAAATTGTTAAAAGAGGAAAAATTTGAAAACTAGATAAATTTTTGACCCCCACCTTTAAAAAACTTGTACGTTAAAATTTGTAAATAAAAAAAATCGCTAAATACCCCAGAACGATTAGACGTTTAATTAAGTTTTTAACAAAATATTTTCAAAAAATAAATTCGGAAACGGGGGAAAAGAATAAATTTACTTTTAAAATTGTAAAAAAAGAGGAATAATTTATTTACATTTAAAATTGTTAAAATAGGGAAAATTTGAAACTAGATAAATTTTTGACCCCCACCCACCCTTAAAAAATGTGTACCTTAAAATTCGTAAATAAAAAAAATCGCTAAATTCCCCAGAACGATTAGACGTTTAATTAAGTTTTTGTAAAATTTTATTAACAAAAAATACATTTCGAAACGGGGGAAACGAATAAATTTAGTTTTAAAATTAATTAAAATTGTTAAAGAGGAAAAATTTGAAAACTAGATAAATTTTTGACCCCCACCCTTAAAAAATTTGTACCTTAAAATTTCTAGCAAAAAAAAAAAAAAAAATCGCTAAATACCCTAGAACGATTGACGTATAATTAAGTTTTTGTAAAAATATTTTCAAAAAATAAATTTGGAAACGGGGGAAAAGAATAAATTTACTTATAAAATTGTTAAAAGAGGAAAAATTAAACACTAGAGAAATCTTGATCCCCACCCTAAAAATTTTAAATTTTAAAAATATAAACTCTGTTAATTTCTCAGAGTAAAAGTGGGGGGGGGGGGAGAGTGGGTGGTTGTTGCAAAACCCCCGAAAATAATCAAAGTCTAAAAAAGAATAAAAGTGCCAAAATTTAAACACGGGAGAAATTTTTGACACCCCCCCCCCCCCCCCCCAACCTGAAAATTTGAAACTTAAAAAATAAAGTAAATATCTCTGATGGGGGATGGAAAATCCCCTTAAATAATCTAAGTCCCAAAAATAATCTAAAATAATCCAAGTCCGAAAAGTGCGAAAATAATTCCAAGTTCGAAACCCGTAAAACCTACAATTTAAGAAGAATCTAATAAAATTTCGATCGTATTAATTTAATTACTCTTAAGATCGTTAAAAGAGGAAAAATTTAAAAAACGGAGAAATTTTTGACATACCCCCGTCAAAATTTGTATCAAACAAACAAAAAATGGTAAATTCTGAGTAAAAGGGGGGGGGGGGTTGCAACACCCAATAATGAATCCGAATAATAATCTTAGTCCTAAAAAAAAAAAAAAAAAAAAAAAAAAAATCTAGGTCTCGAATATAATTAAAGTCCGGAAAACGCGAAAATAATTCCAAGTTCGAAACCCGTAAAACCTACAATTTAAGAAGAATCTAATAAAATTTCGATCGGATAAATTTAATTACTCTTAAGATCGTTAAAATTAGGAAAAATTTAAACACCGGAGAAATTTTCGACATTACCCCCCGTCAAAATTTGTAACTAACTAACAAACAAAAAATGGTAAATATCTTTGAGTAAGAGTTTGGGGGGGTTGTTGTAGCAACACCCCATAATGAATCCGAAAAATAATCAAAGTCCTAAAAAAAAAAAAAAAAAAACCTAGGTCTCAAATAAAATTAAAGTCCGGAAAACGCGAAAATAATTCCAAGTCCAAAAAACTCGCTGAAAGTCTAAAAAAAAATAATTAAAAACTGAAATAACACTCGAAAGAAAAACCTCGGTAAACTGTTACAATGTAAGAGGAATCGACACTGAAAATGGCCTCTTACTGCCATAAAATTTTGAGGTTCCCCCCCCCCCCCCCCCTTTAGTGATAGCCTTGTTTTTATGACCGATCACCTAACCGATGTCGAAATCGTGCTCTTTCAATCCGTGTAGAGACTCGATCACGGTATTCTCCAGCGTCGTCGAAACGTAAGCTTACGCATTCGTATGTCTCGGAATAGTTGAACGGACGAGAGAATGGTAGACGATTGCGTAGCGACCGGCGCGGAGTAGTCGCTACGCCAGGAATACAATTTAAAAAAAAATTGGTGTCAAAACGTGGCTAAATGAGTACTCGGTAGGATTGTGCCGATAACAAAAAAAGGCATTTTCCGATCGACGTACTTTTTTGGCCGAAAAGAAGTTGTGGAAAAAGGGAGTCTGTGGACGAAATTCCCATTTTTTGATTGCGAAATTTGTACTTTCGTGGAAACGGAAAGCAATTTTCCCTCTAAATCCCGCCAATTAAATGTACTCCGATGGCATCCACGCAGTAGTCTGGATGACAAGAACCCCGTGGAGTTACAAATGAATAATATTAGTTGCGGCTCCTCATCGTACGTACGATGAGGTCGATTAGTCGCGGACGTACGCGCGTTTCGTCCTAAAAGCACTGGCCGTCCGAGAATTCCCAGAGGGGCGCCCATCGAGATTAATATCCAATTTTCATTTTCATCTCAATCTCAAATTCTCATTTTTCAATCATCTCATCTCAAAACCTACAAGTCCACGCGCACACTCAGTCTTATACTTCTGAAGTCAATCCTATCGTTTCGTCCTAAAAGCACTGGCCGTCCGACAATTCCCAGAGGGGCGCATGCGTGGCCATCGAGATTAATATCCAATTTTCATCATTAATATCCAATTTCCATTGATCTGAAAACCTACAAGTCCACGGGCATGCTCACATCCCTTCTCATTTTCATTTCCTCGCTACAATTTCGCCAAGCCGCTGGCTCTCCGACTCCCAAACGCGCAATCTCTCCTCTTCATCTTGAAACCACCTTCTGCGCATGCCTGTCTCTCCCTTCTCATCTTAAAAACTACACGCGCATTCTCCCCTTCTACATTTCAGTGGCGCCACCTTGCTTCATTTTCACACTCAATCTGCTATATTATTAGACTCGATATTTTATAAATTCATCTTATCAAATCCCTCAAATTCTTAACAAGCATCAAAACATTCCGCTTAAACAACTCATCAACTTTATGCTAACAAAATTCTTTCTCAATTTTTCTCAACATCAAATTTTCATCGCTGTTATCTCGACCTTACACCTAATTTTCTTAATTTTTTCAGGCTTAAATTAAATTTATTCTTAGGAGATTTTTTTTTCAATGTTCATTCGTATATTTGAAATTCAAAACACGAATTATACATTTCCTAGTTCTGCGATCAAAATACTTAAATAATTTTCATATTTTATATCGATTTATCATAAAATTTGGAACACTCAAAAAGTCGTCAGTCCCCTTAATATTCGATTCCTTCAAACACGCCTTTTGCTCATCATGTCTCGTAACAACATATTCTTCTGCTCACGTTCGCTCACTTGCAATAACACTGAACAAAAATCACGACCCGATTTATACTCATCCTAGTGCAAATATCACCTCTTTCATTTTTATCAATATTGAAAACACTACTAAACATCCATTTCAGAAATGTAATTATACTACATCTATTAATTATCAAATATTAATATATTCTGTCACTATCGAACCCAAACATTATGAAATATTCTATTCAATATTGTTTAAGAAAAAAAAAATCTTTTATCTTTTTTCAAAATATTTCTATATTTGAAATATCTACAATTTCCCTTCTATTTCTTATGTATACTTTCGCTTTATCTCGATTTCGGGATCTCGAAAATGCTACACGTGTACCATCGAATGTTTGTTCCGTCCTAGACACATTCATTTTTAAATCGACTGCGGTCGAAAAATTCAACTTGCTTCTTTCATGATTTTAACTCATAAACGCTCATATCAAATATATACCAATCGGCTGTTTATATTAAAATCGCGCCAACCAGAGTAGTTCCGATCTGCGTACGAGATGGCGCCACCATTCTAGCAATCCCGAATTCGGACGAAAACGGTGCCTCACCCTCAAAGCTTTTGACTTTTAGAATTGTACTGTTTCGAATCTCCCTACGAGATGGCGCCACCATTTTCACCCCCAATCCGGACGAAAACTGTACGTTCCACGGCAATTTTTAATTTTTTTTTCATTGATCTGTGTTTTATTATTTCTTCACCGTACTCGCAATTTTCATATACAGTTTCAATTTTCGAATATGCGGAAAAAAAAACTACAAATTGGCTAAAAATTTAAAATGGTATACATCCTCTACGCACCGATTCTACGTCATCTAGCGAAAGGGATTAAATTTACAGGTATAAAACTCCGACGGTAACAACCGCATAAACACTCGGTATCGAAATTAATTTATAAAAGGACAACCTCGGAATCATTCGAATATGCAATTTTGCAAAAAGTATACGGCATGAAATGTAATACACGCCTACTCACGATGCATATATTATGCATCCCACTGCCACTTACAATTTTAATTTAACTGAATGGTTTCGTTTTTAGACTGACGTGGGTTTTAAACGTGCTTTTTATCACTGAAACTTTTTGGTGAGTTTCTCTTCCTCCAAGTTTGAAAGGGCTTCCTATATTTTATCCGACACACTTCCGCGACCATTTCGCCTCGCAGCTCCGAACATTTCTAGAATTCGGTCGAATCTACTACTTTCGTCCGCGGAAACGACTCTCCGACGACAGCCGAAGTGAAGCCATCTAGGCATTCGTATTCGAGATTTTATTTTTCTAGCAAAAGGAATAGAACCTGACGTACGACGGCTTCGAAATTCCAAATAATACTACACTGACAGTCGAGCAGTTTAAAATGATAAGACATTTAATACTATCTTTGAAGAAAAAAAAATTTTATTTTCGCTTCCCGTTCGAAAATGCATCTGCTTCTTTCACCTAGTTCCGTGGTTTTCGACTCTGAAATCAGTTTTCCCGGTAACGTCGTCTGCGGTTTATTTATTTATTTTTACACTTGTTCAAAAATATCAATGAATTCAAATTTCGTCTCAGGGGACAACGTGATAGGATCATGATGTCTCAATCCGTTGGAGACCATCTGCCGTACTCGACATTACGTTTTGCGCACGTTTCATTGACTCGAAGAACGCTCGACGCCCCAATTTTTCGGTCCGCATTCCATTCATTTTTCGAGAATTCGGCAGTTTTAAAAAATATATACATATACATTCGCTTCCATCTGCGTCGCTTTTAGAATTTCTCAAAAGTCCTATGTCACTGTGAATCTTTCATCCTTCGGTTTTTAGCTGTCGTCGCAGAGACATATTCATTTTCGCCGCGTACATTCCGGTTTCGCGGTGAAACGCGTCTCGCTGTGTGCTGCTGCCATCTAGTGGGCAGTGCCGTAAACTGTCGCCCGAATAAAACAGATCGACACCCCTCTTTAAATGTATACGGTAAACTTGCCGGGAAGTAACTTTTTACATCGCACAGTCTGCCGACAGATTCCTCTAACAAAGGCTTTAAGGCAATCGGCATAGTACGAGATTCTATAATGGAACAATGTCCTCGTAAAACAACAAAAGAAATGTCGAAATTTCAACGTGGAGAATTTGATTACCGATGCGATGGAGAAGTTTATATGTGCCATTGGAACGATAGTTCTGTTATGATAAATGTTTCGATTAAACTTATTAATCCTTATATATTAAAGACAATAAATAAATATACATGATTTGAATCAGTAATACTGACTTTAAGATTTTTTACATCTTTGAAAAATATTTTTTTACACCCACCTGTATGAGTTCTAATATGAATTTTAAAGTTTTCGGGACGAGAAAATCTTTTGCCACACTTTCCACATCCAAAGGGTTGTTCACGAGTATGAGTCCGAATATGATAAAGCATTCTGTACCTACAATGACAATTTTACCAAATTTCATGTTTGAGTGAAATATGAAAATAATATGCACTAAATATATTAATACAATTTCATATATATATGAAAAAAATAGGTAAATAGATTTCTTTAAGCGTTGTTCATCTAACAATAACTAAGGTATAAACTGTGTCGAGAACATTAATCTTACATAAATCCGCTAAACACTTTAAGCACGACACAAATTTCTTAATCTCTTTAAAACCATTCACTTTAACAACCACTATGACATATTGTGGTAACCAATTAACACAAATATTCTGAGACAAAAAGAAAATTTAAAAAACACTGCTCGAAGGAAGTTGCAAGCCGAAATATTCTTGAAAGATAACAAGGCAGATGAAATAATAATGAAGTGTGAGATCATTTTAATATTTTACTCAGTATTTCATCAAAATAGGTATCCTACTATCTACCAGTATAGTCGCAGTTTTCCCCATAAATAAACATAAGCAATGATTTCTCATCCTAATAGAAGCAAATGCCAGTTTAATTCATTAATTTATTTTTCTAAGAACTGTTTTGCTTTAAAATTCTCAATGAATGATATCCATTTACAAATGAAACTTTTCACAGCGACCACTGCTTTGATAATCGGCTAAAAACTACTATCTGCATATTGATTTCATTATTTTTTAATAACATCCTTAAATGAAATTAGCATCTAGGTTTTAAAGCAGTAAAATAAGCGAGATGTTTAGGAGATTCAAAAATTAAAATCATATTATTAATACAACATAGAAGAGCAAACAAAAGACATGCTGACAAATTCCCTCATTTAAAGTATCCTCTAAAAGGTTACTTAAAAATTTCTTTAAAAAAATAACTTAAAAGGCAAAATGAGATAATGAATGAATCGCAGAAACTTCTCAAGCTCTGGAATTTCCAAGGGAATTGAATATACAAAATTTCATTTTCATACTAAGAAGGAAAGCGTTTTAGAAAACTTTACAAATGACTTTTAACACTAGAAAGATGGCTGCTGCCATTTTGAAAGTTTCGGACATACTATTGAGAAGCTATATCTGTATTTATGTCCTCGGGCTTCTGAAATTTTATGACTTTTTTAAATTTTACGCGAAATATGCACAGACATTCACAAAATTATATTTGATAGTTAAGAGGGGGAGAAAATGTGTTGTACACCTGTTAGGACTGAAAGCCGTCAATTTGACGGCAATATAGAAAACAGGCAAAAATCTTTTAAAATAATACTGGAAAATGTTAGTAATTTTTAGTGTCCACCCCATTTTACAAATAACAGAGATATTGGCTCTTCGGAAATACTGGTGTTGAAAATATGGACTGCACAAATCGTGCATATATTTTTATGGATAAACCATACCAGGTTGTCAGCTCGGCACACCTGCATATAAATATATCTAAATATGTACTAATTTATTATATATTGCTATGAAATAGTTCAAAATTTAAAGTATTTAACCATTTAAAAATATATATTTTTTTCATATTCTTGATTTGGGTTTTACAGATGTAATCAGAACCTTATATTATAGATAGTACTTAGTTCTCATAAACTACAAGATATTTCAGTAGAGTAAGTATGTAAATTTTTTTAAAAATTATACAAAATATTTATGACTTTTACCGAGCTAGAATAGCCTTTCCCTGGAGTACACAACCCTTCCAGTGACACCTATACAATGAATTTTCATCTTGACAAATATGTGTGTCATTTACATGTTCGGTAAGATCTTTTCTGCAATTGAAATAGTTATCACATGACTTCCAACCACATTTGTAATCTCCCCTTCTATCATCATCCTTTTCAGTTTTAATACTCGAATTAGTAGGTGGTTGAAGGGTATAAACACGGATAATGGATGGTGGTCTATAGCTGTCTTCTATGGAACAAATCTGAAAATAAAATTTGAAATTCAGACGCAGTAGAAAGTATGGATTATAGTCATATTAAAAGTAAAAATATTCTCAAAATTATTATATTGGTGATAAAAGCTGATATATGAGAGGAAGGAATTTGTGATCACATTCATAATAAAAGAAAATTCCCATTATAGAACTGAAATATTAGGAGAAAATTCTACAAATTACAAAAGAAAAAAATCCTTCCGATAAATTTCTATTAAGAAAAATACCTCAACCCCTATGTCTATTACCAGAACAGATTTTTTTAAAGAATAAAAGCTATTTATCAGATATTCTAACTTCAAACACTACCTATAACTCGGGAACATAATTATTACTAAAAAACTTTAAGCTAAATTTTAGCTATTATTTTTTTCATGATAATCTTCAAGGAAGAACGTGTTGTTGTTTTTAATCCCCTGACATCCGAATATAAATTCTGATGAGATCCATGAGGTTCTTGACTCGGGCAAAATCAAGGACGAGAAGAGGGTTGGAGGAAGAACATAAATATCTGAAGTATTGAAGTTCTATTTACATATCTAACATAACATAGAACTTTTTTTCTTTAAATAAAATAGGGCATTAGCTCAAATAATCTTATGGTGTGCATCTATAGGTACATCTTTAATATACACCCTGTCACCAAATTACAGGTTTTTGTTGCCAAGTCGCACATTTTGGCTTAAGCCAATAATATGGCAACCTTGAACAGAGCAAAAATTCGAAAATAATTCGCCTACAAGTTCTTTAGCATGTTATACATAAATATGATATAGAGATTAAAGAGAATGGAAAGCATGATATGTCTTCAAAAGTTTGAAAAAAAAAATATGATTCAACAAATAACACAATTAAGCATTCTACAGCACTAAATAATATGGAATAAAGTCAGATTTGTGATATAGAAGCATATTCTAATTAGTTGCCTTTCAGAAAATTCAAATTGGAGATAAATTTACAATTGTGCCAAATTTAAAAAAGATAAAAAAAAAAATACTATCAAACTATATACCAAAAACTTTTGTCAATAAATCTTAAAGACAATGTTATTACATTTTTCAAATTTTATATAGTTATAAAGTTATAATGTCAACTATTTTAAACAGACTTACAGGTACAAATTTGGAGGCAGTACATACACTAACCTTCAAAAGACCATCGTCCAGGATTATTTTTCTAACATAGGCATTTGACACTGATAGGCTAGCATAATATTAAACCCATACCATATTCCCATAGTGAAAATGAAATCTATAATTAAATTAGTACTGTGTGTAATTCATTGTATGCAATACTCACAATGTTAAGTGATAATATCAGTTGATTATTAGATGCGAGTTAACATTTGAATATTTACCAGTACTACAAACTAGATCAATTGAACCAATAGGTTTCAACTTATTATTTCCATATGTCATTAAAGCAATATCAGTTGAGTTTAACTTTTGTTGTAATTTCAATTTTTTAAATGCATGCAATGGTAAAATATTGACCTGGGCACCTGTATCTAGTTTAAAAGATACTTGCCGACACACATGCTGATATTATTTTAAGTCGATCATTAATAACTGAATTACCATAAAGTACACTATCAATAAATAAGTTTACACTAGAGTCACTACTTTGCACATTATATACACAAGTCATTAGTCTGAACTTGACTCACTTTTTTGTGAACACTTCTACTTTTGCACATGACGGCAAAATGATTTTTCTTGTTACACTTATGACACAATTCATTGAAGGCTGGACAGTGACCTTTTATGTGCTTTCTTCCACATGCTTCACATTCTACATATGATTGCTCATTAGATTTTATCGTACCACATGCTTGTTTACTATTTATTGCATCAATACTATTTGAGTCATCGATGGTTTTTACTCCTTTCCTACTAAATTCACACGCTCGAAAACTGTCGACAACTTTCTGTAGAGTCAATTTAGGTTCTCTTAGGAGCCTTTCCTGCAAGCCGACGTCTTTCACACCTAGAACTATTCTATCACGAATGAGGCTGGTCTCTTGATCGCCAAAGTTGCAAGATGCAGCGTGTGTCTTCAATTCCGTTAAGTATGCATCAATCGATTGGCCATCTTTCTGCGAGCACGAGAAAAATTTGAATCTTTCGAACACTTCGTTGCTCTGGGGCGAACAATGATGATCGAATTCCTTCAGTACCTCTTCAGATGTAGTCTCCGTCTCTTCAGACTTGAACATATTGTACGTGTTCCACAGATGACCTGTTGCTAAGATCCCGACTCTTCTGCAGATTTATTAAAACTAAATCTCACTCAAGTAAACGGGAGCGGCTCGGAGCAATAATGAATAAGCTCAAGTATTAAAGTTACAGCTGAATTACTCATGGACCCACAACTATTTACACAGAACACGACTATTTAATACATAAACAAATAAAAAACATCTAAATAACAACAATAACATGGAACCATGGAGCCACAGAAGGAAGAGTAGATGCGCGTTAAAAAAGTGTCTCCCATTTGGTCGCTACCACCGATCGTTCCGCCTCTTCAACACGGAAAAAAATACACGGCTTCAATATGGATTTTTCGTATTTTCAAGAGAAAACAAGTTTTTTTAGGGCGCTTTTAATATGAATTTATTTATTCAACTTAACAATTGTTAATTTTCATTCAAAATGTTTATTTGAACTGCTTTCTTCTTTTTTGCCAAACTTCATTAAAATTCTTAAAGGAAATAGTAAATAGTGATACATTATTTTCTAGAGCTAGTTAGTTACATGCACATATAAGAGCACACACTAGCTGCAGCTACAGAGTCATGAAGCTACGGCTTCTGTAGCTTCATGTCCAAACACGAGATCAGGGGCGTAGTTACCGTCGAGCAGTTAGCGCGAATCATGGAGGGCGCAAAATTTTAAAAGAGTGAAATAAAAATTTGTGAAAACTTTTGTATAAAAAAATTTCGATGTCAGATTTTGTATAAAATATACAAAAAAAAAATGAAATATTTTTAAGTAAATAAAACTATAAGCACCTAAATATATTAGAATGTATTTGACTTGTAACGAAGAAATATTTCGTTGGAAAACGCATTTCAACACTGCTATTGCTTTTGGTCAAAATACCTGGAGTATACATGCATTCAACATTTTTGTTGGAAAAACTCCCCGTATTTCGGAAATGTTACAACTGGCAACAGGCGATCCTGACCTCTAGCGCCACCCAGCAGAGACTAAGCAGAAAAGAACGAACTCTGTGATGAGTAAACACCGATATCCGTTGTGCTGTAATGTTAAAATAGATGTTAAGTAGTTAAGTGTAATTGTTTATGTAATATATGTGTTAAATATAATAATTATAAAAGCAACGAGTAGTTTCTATGCTCTAGTCTGAATTAATTAGCGAACAGCATGATGGATAATACAGTTACAGGATATTTTCACCCCTCCCGAGACTAGAATCAAGATGCAGATCGAGAGCTGACTATATTTGAGGTAAGAACACCTTGTTTATTTTCTCTAACGACCGAAGTCAGTGAAGATTTGCAATAATTTGGCATCCCTGCCGGGACGGGAGTGGAAATTTCTGAAACTTGAAATAGAATTATTTGTCTCAGAGTAGCTATTTAGAAATTGTTTTAAGTACTGTTTTTGTTTCGGTTTATATTGAAAGTTAGAAGAAATGGCGGAAGATACAATAAACGTATTAAAAACAAAAAGAACTAAGTTAAGAACCGCCATTACCAAATGTTGTCAGAAAATAGAGGCTGAAATTGCAAAAACAGAAGTTAACGTTGAGGAGTTAGAAGAAACTTTAGAACTACTTAACGAGAAAGCAGAAACACTAAAGGGTACTGACACCGATCTAGAACGACTTTTGAAACCAAAAGAATATGAGAAAGAATTCGATAGTATAGAAGAGTATAGTGAAAAAGTAACGCTATGGAAGTTTAGGGCGAAGAAACGCATATCGGCAAATGCCCCACCACCGCGTAAACATGACGATGACTCAGCAGTTCCGCACCAAATCGAAAGTCCAAAAGAAACGACTACGGTGAAGCTGCCGAAACTTTCGATTCCTAAATTTTACGGAGATAGTAGTCAGTGGCTTAATTTTTGGAATTCATTTCAATCGGCGATTAATAATAATGAGTCACTGAATAAAATTGATAAGTTTAACTATCTGAAAGCATATTTGGGGGGAACTGCTGCTAGCATTGTAGAAGGATTTTCGCTTTCACCAGAGAATTACGATTCAGTTATTAAACTGTTAGAAGAGCGATTCGGGCGAAAATCCATCTTAATAGACGCCCACATAGGCAATTTATTAAACATCCCTCCTCTGAAACATTCGAGTGATGTTAAAGGATTCAGAAATTTATTTGATAGATGTCAGACACAGATTAGAAGTTTAGACGCATTAGGAGTTGTGTCTGATACTTATGGTTCCTTATTATGCCCTATGCTTTTGAAGTTACTACCGCAAGATTTAGTGCTCGCATTTAATAGAACGGAAGGTGCAACTGACAATTTCAAAGTAAATGACTTAATGAATTTCTTAATGAAAGAATTAACTTCTCTTGAACGTACTAAAGCGACATTTACTCAACAGAAAAGAGATGATTTCCCCCGTCAAACGTTTTTACCCCCTTCTACTAGTCGCCAGCCTTTCTTCCCCCGTGACCCACATATATCGACCGGAAAGGGTAAACATCATCCGATGGCAAAAAAGGAATGTGCTACAGCTGCTGATTTATTTAGTAAAACCGAAGTAGCGCGGAATATAGAAAATAAACAGATTTGTGTGTTCTGTAATGATGACTCACACAACAGTCGAGATTGCGAATACGCACAGAGCTTGTCCTTGGATGAGAAAAAGTCCATTTTGAAAAAGAAAGGGGCCTGTTTTAGATGTTTGCACATAAAACATATCGCGCGTGATTGCAAAGCGAAAACGATTTGCGCAATATGTGGATATAAACATCTTTCGATTATGTGTAATTTTTCTAAACATGATAATGTTAATAATGTTTCTTTGGAAAAAACAGAAAATAAAAGTGATAGCAGTGTCGGGAATAGTGTACTGACCAATCAATCTGACTATACAGAAGTGTATTTACAAACTTTGATTGTAGGTATTCATGGAACAGATGGTAAAAAAGGTTTTATTCGATGTATAATTGACACGGGGAGTCAAAATTCCTACATAAGTAAATATGTCGTTGAAAGGTTGCAATTAAAAAGTTTAAAAGAAGAAATTGTCACCCATGGGTTATTTGGCGGATTAGAAGTTTCGGAAAAGCATAACCGCTATCGTATAAGATTAAGCAGCATAGATGAATCCCACACTTGTGAAGTTGACGTGTTGGATGAAAAGAAAATTTGTTCTGTAATTCCTAAAGTCAAAAATATGTATTGGATTAGGGAACTGAGAAATAGGGGAATTTATGTCAGTGACATTTTTGAAAAAGAAACATCTCGATTGTACCAAGAGGATCCTCAAGAGATTCATTTGCTGCTAGGAGCAGACATTGCGGGTAGTTTATTTACTAGTCAAATTGAGCAACTTCCATGGGGAGGATTGGTAGCTTTGAAGACTAAATTGGGATGGACATTAATGGGCAAAATGACCTCTGGCAACACTGAGACAAAAAATTCCTTGTCAGGACTGACTTTATCTCTACATGTGTCCGACGCCAAACTGGCCGACCTCTGGAGCTTAGACACATTGGGAATTTTGGATAACGAAGAAAACAAAAATAAGAGTTTATTAGAAGAGGAAGCAAGAAAGTATTTCGTAGACACAGTGAAACGCAATAAAGATGGTCGATATGAGGTATCACTACCCTGGATTTTAGATAACTCCATGTTACCAAGTAATCGAGACTTAGCTGAAAAATGTCTTCGTAAGACTGATAAGAAACTTGTTAGTTCGAATAAAAGGGAAGACTATCACGAAGTTTTTAGTTATTGGGAATCTAATGACATAATAGAATGTATAACCGATGAAAAGGAACATGGAACACATTATTTGCCTCATCGGCCTATAATTAAGGAAACAAGCCAAACAACAAAAATACGCCCTGTGTTCAACGCTTCGGCACGGTTAAAAAACTATCCTTCATTGAATGATTGTCTCACTAAAGGTCCCAATTTAATTGAAATTTTACCCAGAATTTTAAATCGTTTCCGAAAATATCGGATTGCTGTTTCTTCCGACATCGAAAAAGCTTTTCTCCAAATAAGCATTAGGGAGACCGATCGAGATTTTTTACGGTTTCTGTGGTTCGATGCCGAAAATAACTTGAAAATATATCGTCACAAGCGGGTAGTTTTTGGACTGACTTCTAGTCCCTTCCTATTGGCGGCAACGCTTGATTACCATTTGAACCAAGTTCCAGATAATTTGTCTGAGACCGCAGAACTTTTGAGAAACTCATTTTATGTAGATAACTCCCTGATCATCTAAATTCAATAGAAGAAACTTAAAAATTCATTGAAGAATCTAATTTGATTTTGTCTTCAGGACATTTCAATTTGAGATGTTGGCGATCTAACGTGCCAAATGCTATGATAAATGAAACTGAAACGGAAGCTGTACATATCTTAGGATTGTTGTGGGATCTTGAAACCGACACTCTATCATTAAAGATAGAACAAATGCTGATCGATGATGAACCTGTGACTAAAAGAAAGGCTCTGTTCTTAATACAAAGAATTTTTGATCCTATTGGATTTACTGTGCCCGTCATACTTGTAGCAAAAATTATCCTTCAAGAAACTTGGCTACTAAAAATAAAATGGGATGACGAACTACCAACACCTTTGAACAAACAGTTTAAAACTTGGTTTAATCAATTATTTTTGCTTTCTCAGTTACGTGTGCCTCGATGGTTGAATATAAGCTATGATAAAGATAACGAAATCACCCTTCATGTATTTTGTGACGCAAGTAAACGTGCTTATGCAACTTGCGCCTTTTTAAGAATTTCAACTACTGCAGGTATCAGGGTTCAGTTAGTTAACTCCAGGAGTCGTCTAGCTCCCCTGAAACCGATATCGATTCCACGTTTGGAACTTTTGTCCTGTTTGATTGGTGCGAGACTTTCATCAACAGTTTTATCTGATTTGAAGTTATCCAATATTGCTACTGTTCTTTGGAGTGATTCTTCTACAGCTTTGGGGTGGATTAAGAGAGAACACTCATGGGGAACGTTTGTACATAATAGAGTTCAAGAGATACGAACGCTAACAAATCCATCTACCTGGAGACACATTCCAGGTCATCTTAACCCTGCGGACCTTCCATCAAGGGGCTGTTCTGCAGCTCAACTGTCGAAGTCCAGATGGTGGGAGGGACCTACATGGCTTTACCTTACTGAAACCGAATGGCCCCAAACAGACGAACAACCTGATGAAGATCTTTTGCATCAAGAGAAACGAAAAACTATTTTGACTTCTCAGAACAAAGAGAAAAATTCAGATTCAGACTGGTTTTACCGATATTTCTCATCTTTCCAGAAGATAGTCAGGTTGATAGCTTGGATTTTCAGATTTTGTTATAACGCAAGGAGTTCAGAACGGAACACTGCGAATCTCTCGGTAGCAGAAACTGAAAGAGCTGAAAGGTCATTGTGTCGCCTGATTCAGAAGGATTCCTTTACTGGGCAAGAAGATAATTCTATTCGTGCTTTAAGGCCAATAGTAGATCAAGATGGTATTTTACGAGCAAAGACTAACATAATATACCGAAAAGATATAGAACATTTCCGATTCCCTGTTATCTTGCCTTCTAATCACGCAGTTGTACATTCATTAATTTTTGAGAAACATATAGAACTGCAGCATGCAGGTTTCTCGATACTAATGGCCAATTTGAGAGAGAAATATTGGATATTGAAGTCGAGAAAAACCATTCGAAAAGTCATCCAAAAATGTGTAAAGTGTCAGCGGTTCAATGCACAGAAATCCGAAACTGAACCTGGAATTCCCCCGGAAGATAGAGTTCGGGATGCATCCGTATTTGAAGTCGTGGGTGTGGACTTGGCAGGCCCACTTTATTTGAAAGGAAACACAAAATCATGGATTGTATTGTTTACGTGCGCCGTTTTCCGAGCCGTACACCTCGAGCTTGTGACCTCCTTGTCAACTGAAGCCTTTATACTGTCTTTGAGACGGTTTATCGCTAGAAGAGGAAAACCATTCATCATATATTCAGATAATGGGACTAACTTTATTGGTACAGATAGGGCATTGTGTAATATTGATTGGGATGCTGTCTTATCTGTCGCCACTACCCAGAAGATTCGATGGAAGTTCAATCCCCCATCTGCCGCATGGTGGGGCGGATGGTGGGAGAGACTGATACGAATGGTAAAACAACTTTTAAGACGAATTTTGGGTCGAGCGTCATTAAACTATGAAGAGTTAAATACTATCTTATGCGACAGTGAACAGATAATCAATTCTAGACCCATTTCATACGTGTCAGAAGATGTAAGAGATCCAGCCCCTTTGTCCCCTTCAATGTTCTTGCATGACTTGCCTTCTTCAGGAATTCCTGACATTGATGCAGTGGATGGCAATGAACTGAATAGGAGGGCTAAATATCGACAAAGATTGAGAGATGAATTGCGCAAGAGATTCCGCAATGAATATTTAGGGCAGTTACGTCAACGAACGGTAAAAGAACGGAATGACAAACAATTAGCTATTGGAGATGTTGTTCTTCTAGAAGACGCAAAGAAAAACCGTATTCACTGGCCTTTAGCAAGAGTGATTGAGATCTTTCCTGGTAAAGATAAGGTTGTCAGAATAGCCAGGGTGAAGACTCAGTCTGGTGTTTTTCTTAGACCAGTACAGCGACTCTATCGACTTGAAATTCCCGCCAGTGAAAGTAGGGTTCTGCAAGAGCCAGTAGATGTTGAGAATACCACGTCAGATGAAGGAACCGTTCCACCAGAAACTGTAGGTATCCAGAACATCAAACCGGACAAAGGAAATCAACCAGTGCTCTCAAGTGGTAGATCACCGGTCGTATCCAGAGTTGGACGTATGGTGAGACCCCTTAAGAGACTGAATCTAACTACATTGAGCCCCTCCAAGACCGTCGGCCTCAAGGTGGGAGAATGTTACAACTGGCAACAGGCGATCCTGACCTCTAGCGCCACCCAGCAGAGACTAAGCAGAAAAGAACGAACTCTGTGATGAGTAAACACCGATATCCGTTGTGCTGTAATGTTAAAATAGATGTTAAGTAGTTAAGTGTAATTGTTTATGTAATATATGTGTTAAATATAATAATTATAAAAGCAACGAGTAGTTTCTATGCTCTAGTCTGAATTAATTAGCGAACAGCATGATGGATAATACAGTTACAGGATATTTTCACCCCTCCCGAGACTAGAATCAAGATGCAGATCGAGAGCTGACTATATTTGAGGTAAGAACACCTTGTTTATTTTCTCTAACGACCGAAGTCAGTGAAGATTTGCAATAGGAGCAGTTGGCACACCTGAATCCACTTCAATTACATCTTTGAATGATAAATGTAAGCAGAATGTAACAAGTTAATTAGGAAATAAATCAACTATCAAATATTACAACTAATATTGCGAATGACAGGTTAAAGTACTTCCGGTTTCCCTATTCTGCATTTAAACGGAAGAGTAATGTCATAAATAATATTTGTAAAAGAAGCAGTGTTCAATAATATGAATAATTAGTTTAACTTTGCTTGAGTTAACCGAAAAAGATTGAAAATACAAAATACAAAATACAAAAACATATGAGCAAATATAACATTTGTGACATACTTTCAATCACAAATGCTATAGTTGCAATATTAGTGCAAATCAGATGCACTAATATTGCAAGTGGCGGAGAAAAAACAAAAAATTGGGGCATGGCACAAAAAGGTTGGGAAACACTGGTCTATTCGCTGAATCCCTTCGACCCAGATGTAGAACGAACTTTCGATTTTCCCAACCAGCTTCTTTGGATCGGATGACACGACCTGTTTAAATTTGGGAAACGAATCCGTCAGCGAGCATTGTTACGGTCGACCTACGATATTCTCAGTCGAAATGCAACAGAAATCTTGAGCATCGGATCGAAAATCTCTCCTTCTACACAACTGCTGCATGCGAACTTCTCATGTGCTGGAACTCGTACAATTCGTTCGTTGGACACCAAAATTTAATCATTTGCATGTTCGGTCGAAACATCTTTCCATCCCAAATTTTATTACAATCGGACAAATCACTCTTCAGACGTCGATAATTTTTTATCTTTTTTGCTATAGCGTAATATGGTAAACTGCGACTATGAAGGTTAAAAAAGTAAAGAAAGTTGTGTAAAATACTTTATTATGGACGTATAAAAATAAAAATAAAATAACTTCATAAAGGTGAAATGAGTGGTGGGGGATGATAATTTACAATCCTCGAGTTATTTTTTCCGAAACTTATTAAGGATCGTTTCTAAAGTATTTCAAATAGTTTAAAAAGAAATTTTTTTTAATATGGCCCAGTAATAAACTATAATGTTAGAATTTTTATAGAGGCAATTTGAAATTAATATATCCAAAAATGCAGAAAATTGAGTCCTTTTTAATTTACCCCTCCCCCCCGAAAAAAAAAGGATCATGGGGATTGCTAGGTTTGATGCTATACCACTAATAAATGTATTTTCAGTACAGTGTTTGGAAAAACCAGTACGTTGATTTGCGATCGGAAACTATTCAACACAAGTAATTATCGGACACATTTAACGATAATGGGGAAAGGAAAAAGAGATGAATGTTTGAAAAATCATACCTAAAAATTTTAAAAAAAGCAAACGCACTCTTCTTTCCAAAGACACGAATTTTTATTTTCAGAAGAACACTTTATAAAAGATTATTTTTAAAATATTGATGTGGGAAATCGACTTAAATATATTTGTTACATACAATGGCTAATAATGGGGAGGCTAAACGAAACAATAATCGCAGTGGACTGTAACTGAAACTTAAAAAACATTATTGATGATGGGACCGAAAGTCCGCTTGTCTCGCAGCACTAATACACAACTGAGGTTTCTCGCCAAATATTGGCTCTGAAAACAAACGGCGGATGCCTTGGCGATCGCCAATAGGATACGTAATGACGTATAGACGAAGGCGGCCTTAACATTCCCGTATGGCCTTGAAATGTAGATTTCAAAAAATTTACAATATTCAAAGTACAACAAACATAAAAAAACATTATAAACACACAATAGATAAATGGTATGAAATATCAAATAATTCCAATCAATTTTCTTTTTCAATGGGCAAAATACATATTGGAAATACTTCATTTCAGAAGTAAGGTAGGAAACTAACTCGATACGTATTGCCATGGTGACAAAACAAACAAATATTGCTATATACACTTTGTACAAATTACTTTTTCTCAGATTTTTATATTTTATTAAAAGTGGACCATAGAAATCCACTCCAACATGATTGATAGGGGGAAAACGTGTAGTTCTCTCTCTAGGGAGAATTCCCATAATCTGAGTTACTGCACGGGTTTTGGCTTTGGAGCAAATAATACACTCGCGAACAATTTTCCTTGAAATGATGCTTACGATGCCTAGGCGGCTGTAAAAATGGAGTACTTGAATCGAGACCATTCTTTCTCCATGTCATGCGAAAAAGGTACTTGCGCATTGAGATCACTTGAGGGGTTTTCATACAAATTCCAGTTGGCTTTCCGAAGTTCCAGCAGAGATTACCTACCCCAATGGAATTAACCTTAAGATAAATTTCAATCAAAATAGGAATGTGATCACAACCGAAATTGTAGAGTACTCTCCAGGAAAAGTAAGGAAACAAGCCATGGCTAATAGATGTCAAATCCAAAACATCAATTGATCCATAGTTGTGTGAACGGAAATTGGGTGTCCCGTCATTTAGTCTCAAGAAGTCCTTATCATTTGCCAAATTTTAGAGATCCAGACCTCTTGCTTTAGTGCAAGTGCTACCCTTGGTAGAATTTTTAACATTGAGGTCCCCAAGTAGTTCATCTACAGGTGCAATAATTTAAATCTTTTAATCCCTTTAGAACCTTCTTAACCCACTCCCAATACACCTGTCGTATTGACAATAGAACAAAGGACACCCTGTTCTACAAGGTGGTCTTTTTCATTCACACCAGCCCAAAGATCTGTTATCAGTGCTTTTTCATGGTATTGTATCAAAGACTAACTGAGGCCTTCCCTTCGTGGGATACTTTGATATCATAACGCAATCAACTTATGTCATAACGTTATTTCGAAAAAATATTCATCTGTTTCAAATGTCCAGAGTAATCACACATGGTTTCTATTACTTATTTCACTGACGAATTGAATATTTTTTCAAATTTTGACATTATTTTTCAGAATGTATTTTTATATTTATCAATGCCTTTCTTGCAAAAGGGCCACAAACGGAAAAGGATGACTCGGTAACTAATTTAACAATCCTTTCTACTGCTTGTGTGTCACATGGTAAATTATTAAACTCAATACGTTGACTCTCATAATCAGATTCTTTTTTCTTTATAAACTGCTCTAGTTTGTCATCACAATTATGAATCTTTATTTGAGGTTCTGTTACTTTAATATTATTTTATTCAATCGTATCAATATAATCATTGGCAGCAAAGTATATACGTGAATAAAAATCTTTTTCATGCCTTCTCCAATTTCAGTCCTTGCTTTTAGAATCCGGCGCAGTCCTAGCTTTCTTACATGACTGCAAATCATCTCATATCATGTGAAGGAGGAGATTTTCAGAAGAAGCAAAATATGCATATCTTTGAATGACTGTAGCTTCTGTTAAGGATCCAACTGGAGTATGACAAAATTGCTTCAACAAATGAAAGCGCCGATCTTCAGGATGTTGGTCTGAATAGTTATAAAGAAAGAAGCACAGTAATTCACAGGAGGAAAATTAGATGAGAACGTTACCTCAATTAGACTCTTAAAAATGTAATTGAGCCAGTTATTCAAAGAAATGCATACTTTGCAGCTCCTGAAAATCTCATTCTTCTCAAGATGGCAACCGGGTAGCATCCTCTTTATAGCTGAAAACTTTGTACGAATCTTGAATGGCACAAATCCTTGCAGATGACGACTGCCGGTATCAGGACAGGTCTGCTTTCCTAACACCAATTACTCGATTTTATCACGAACATTAACCAAAGGCTCGGTTTCAACATCAAAAGATGTGAAGCACCAGTTTTTAGCTCTAGCATCGACAGACATGTTAACTTGTTAGAACTCAAACTAAAAATCACTAGTTAGAATAAGTACGTTAAGTTATAACCGGATGTTAATTCCCTCCCACCCTAAACCCTTTTATGTTTAACGAAGCGTAGCCAGGACACTAATATGACCTTGGGGACACTGGGACGGGGGCCAACGTATAGAGCAGTGTTTCCCAACGTGGGACCCACGCCCCACAGGGGGGAGGGGAATTTGATTGTTAAGGGGTGCAATTCGAAAATGGACTCGACACGAGTTTAACCCTTTTGTTCCGGGCTATTTAAATGCAATCCTAGATTTCGGTACCAAAATTGAACGAAAAAAGCAAATTTTTAAATAATTGCGACCAATAAATATTATAAATTTGTTTGACGAGACCAAAATATCAACTGGGTTTTTGGCGTCGTCAAGTTAACCTCCCTGCGGCAGACGGCTGGCTCCGCGGTGAATCCCGGACGCTTTAAAATCTCTTTAAACAACGCAGTTGTTCGCATCTGAATGGCCCGTCGCAACTTCTGTAGTGTTACGCAGCATTCAGTTGGTGTTAATTTGAAATAAGCGTCCGTAAAAACTGTTGAAAAAATCTCGTTGATTTGAAAAATGTATACATTGTATAGATATAATTGATAAGTATTTGATTTTATTTTTATTTATTTTAATTTTAGAAGCATAATTTACCAGAAAAATTTGTCAAATGGAAAAAATATGTTATTTTGCGGTGGCGGTGTGGTAAATGTGTTATAAACATTTAAATAAATATGAATTTTTTAGTATACGTTTACTCCATGTCACATTAAATTTATTTTAACGCATACTTAAGTTTTAGTTTTTAATTGATCTTATATTTATTTATTTCAGCCCATTGTAAAATGAGTGGTGCAAGCAAAAAAAAATTCGTCAATATTCGGAGGAATATTTAAAACTTGGGTTCATATCCGTTGTCCACGATGAGCGGTTTCCTTTTTGTCTTTTATGCCAGCAATGCTTGACCAACGAATCAAAGAAACGAGGTCGTCTTGAGGCGCATTTGAAGGCGAAACATAGTGCTCATATTAATTCAGATTCGAATTACTTTCAAACTTTAAAGAAAAATTTTGTTAAGAGAACAACATTAAAGTCTCTATTTACTGCTCATACTTCAAATCATAATCGTATTCTTGAGGCTAGTTATCAAATTTCTTTATTCATCGCTAAATCTGGAAAAAATCATACTATAGGAGAGAATATAATAAAACCGTCAATATCAGCATTTCTTAAAACGGTTCTTGAAAGAGATGTAAAAGCTATGACACTCAGTAACAATACTGTTAGCAGAAAAATAGACGAAATGAGTGAAGATATTGAAAAACAACTTGTTGAAAAGCTGAAAACAAGAAAATTCTCAGTACAAATAGATGAATTAATTTTGAGAGACAGTGAGGCAGTATTGATAACTTACGTAAGATATATTAATAAAGGGCATTTTGCTGAAGAAATGTTGTTCTGTAAAAGATTAGAAAGTACCACTACCTCCAAAGATATATACAATAAGCTAAAAAACTACTTAGACGTCAATAATATACCAATTAAAAATATAACATCTTGTACTGCAGACGGTGCCCCTAATATGATGGGCAAGAGAAATGGTTGTTTAAAATTGATGAAAGATGAGAATACAGAAATGATTCTTGTGCATTGTGTTATTAATAGGGAAAACTTGGTAGCTAAAAACATGTCGCCTGTTCTAAATGAAGTACTACATTCAGTAATAAAGTGTATCAATCCTATTAAAGCTAATGCCAAATGTGAGCGTCTCTTCAAGCTATTTTGTGAAGAACAAAATGCAGACCATGTGAGACTTTTACTTCACACTGAAGTGAGATGGCTCTCTAAAGGGAACTGCTGGAAAAGATTTATGGAACTGTTTGATACTCTTAGTGATTTTTTAATTGACAAACCTGAAATGAAGTATTTGTTAACAGTCGATGGTAAAGCATTTGTGAGTTATTTAGCCGATATCTTTGAAAAAACTAAATATATTAAATAAGCAACTTCAAGGAACAAATAAAACTCTTGTCGATGAAAAAGCGAAGAAATTTGGTTTCATGTCAGAAATATATTAACAACAAAAACTTTGAACAGTTTCATTGGCTCCAAAAATGTGAAGTAACTGATACCGCTATACTTGTTATTGTCGATCATCTGAAAATTCTATCGGCTGATTTAAAAGAAAGATTTTCTGATTTAAAACAAATTGATTTTCCAACATGGATGATGCAGCCAACGTTAGTGGATTTGTCTGATATATCAAATATGCAGTATCAAGAAGAACTCGCAGAAATGCAAAACGATGAGTCGGTTAAAACTTTATTTAATGTAAAAGGAGCGATGGCATGGCTTTGTAAGGAAACAGAAATCAAACACCCAAATTCAACCGAATTTGCAAGAAAACTATTGTTACCGTTTCCATCTTCATATTTAGCTGAATGTGGATTTAGTGCTGTAAATGAATTACTGATAAAAAAAAAAGGAAATCGGCTGGATATAACACAACGGGGAGACTTGAGACTGAAGCTAACCAAATTGGAACCTAACATAAAATCTCTGTACAGCAAGCATCAAGCGCAAGGATCTCACTAAATTAAAATAATAAATTAATATAGAAAAATCGTTATTAAAATTATTTCGAATTTGAATTTCAGTTTTTCATTCTATGTTTTGAAAATTTGCTTACTGTGTTTCGTTAACAATTTCCTAGTGATTTCTTCCTAAAACCTATCATTTAAGTTTCTTAAGTGAACAATTCAATTTTTTAATATTAAAAATTATGTATATGTTATTAAGGGGGCATAAGAATTTTAGAAAGGCTTAGGTGGGGCATGGCACTAAATTGTTGGGAAATACTGGTCTATTCGCTGCATCCCTTCGACCCAGATGTAGAACGAACTTTCGATTTTCCCAACCAGCTTCTTTCGATCGGATGACACGACCTGTTTAAAACTGGGAAATATGCTCGCAGTGAGCACGACGTGCATTTCACCAGCCCCGCACCTAAGCGAATTTTAATCCAAACATATCTCATTCGTGGGCTTGTGGCGGCCCAGTGGTACAGCGCGCTGGTTTTCGGTGCTGAGGGTGCTCAGATCGAGTCGCAGCGTTGCGCCACGAAAAATGCCTCCGTTCGTGTCGTCCCTTCATAGGGGGTAATGCTGTCCGCCTATATGGTGCCCCCACAATAAAATGGACAGTAAAACTAGTAAGGGCCAATGTTTGAATACAAGTGCCTCCGCATTGGGAAAAAAAAAATCTCATTCGTTAGTACTCCGTTAGTACTGGTTAGTACCACAAAAATTTTCGTTAGTACCGAATTTAAAATAAATTTATTTCAATTTTTTTATTGCGGGGATGGTGAAGTGCGTGTCCCGCACCTACGCAATTCTGGAACTTTCACTAGTGCCATTCGTTAGTACTTCAATATTATATGCAAATTGTGTGTGTGTGTGGGGGGGGGGGTAATGAAATTTTGAACCAATGTGAAAGGGAGCATGAAAGGTCGAGCGATGCGTAAAACAGAGCCTCCTGTACAGCTGCTTTTACAGCAACGCAGTATTAGGCTTAGCTGATTCCTCACCCTCTTTTGAAAATCTCGTAGTGTGGATCTTGGCGAAGATAATCATGTTCCATACATTTTAAAGCAAGAATCTTGTGGATATCAATTTCCTTCTTTGAAATATGAAGAAATATGTAGAAAATACGTTCCCCCCCCCTCCCCCCTAATTTTTTGAATTTTGAATTTTGAATTTCTGAATTTTGAAAAATCCTGAAACTGATTTTTAGG
Source organism: Dolomedes plantarius (assembly GCA_907164885.2). Lineage (NCBI taxonomy): Eukaryota > Metazoa > Arthropoda > Arachnida > Araneae > Dolomedidae > Dolomedes > Dolomedes plantarius. The sequence goes on from CAJRAI020000096.1 coordinate 27,200, forward strand.
AATTCGTGTTCCTTTCATTTTAAAGCAAGAATCTTATGGATATCTGTTTCCTACTTTGGGATATGAAGGTATATGTGAAAAACACGTTTAGTCCCCCCCCCCCTCCCCCACCTTGGGGCCGAATTTTGAAAAATCCTGAAATCGATTTTAGGTAATCAAGTTCCCTACATTTTAAAGCAAGAATCTTATGGATATCTGTTTTATTTCTTTGAGATATGAGGGAATATGGGAAAAACACGTTTTGCCCCCTCCCCCCCCATGGGGGCCGAATTTTGAAAAATACTGAAATTGATTTTTAGGTATTCGTGTTCCTTTTATTTTAAATCAAGAATCTTATGGATATCTGTTTCTTTCTTTGTAATATGAAGGAATATGCGAAAAACACGATTACCGCTTGGGGGCCGAATTTTGAAACATCCTGAAATTTTATAACAAGGTGGGTGGTTTCACGTAGGATGAAAGAACAACCGGTTCATCTGTAGCCATTGCTTATTTGTCGAATAACAATGGCGCCTAAGGATAATATAAAACCGATTACAAAACACCTTTGGATGCAAGATTCACGGCGAAGCATAACGCAGAACACGGATTCGACACTACTCTCGGTCATTTTGAATTGCTCGGTCATTTTTATCGCCAATGTGCAGCCAAAATTTTGAATTTACTAAATGTGCACCGCGACGCAATAAAAGTTTCAGAATCACTGCGTTAGGCCCTTTTCAGACGAGGCACATAGTTGATCAAACTGATTTCCGGGCGGCTGTCAAGGAGTGCAGCCACCATGCAAATGTATGGGGATCGCCGAAACCTTTTTACACGGAGTGAATTCAGTGCCCAGACATTGTGACATCTGGCACTTGTGCTGATAACGATCTCATCCCGATGAGTAGACTCAACACAAAAGACATTACTGAAGGTACGCTCTTCACACCAACCGCCTAGCTGCATGAGCTCAGTTCAGTATGGAAAGCGTTTCAATTGCAAGTTTGAATGTGGAACAATTCATCGAAGAAATTCGTATTTGTCCCGCGATATGGGACATGAGGTGAGATGAATATAGCGATAAAATTAAAAGGGGTGAAGCTTGGAGGGAATTGGCACGCAAATTTTATTCCTACTTCAAAAAAATTTATTTTTGAATTTGTGGCTTAAAAAATAGAGCAGATTCTGCAGATTACAAATATATATAATTTATGTACTTTTTGACACTCTAACAACAAGTATTAGCAACTTAAAATTGTAAACATACATTTAAATCCCATATAATGGGAAAGTATTTTTTGCGTTTTTCTCAAAATGTGATTTTTTCATGTAATGGTACACTTTCTGCAAAATCTGTTGCAAGTACATCTCTGTAATTTTAAACGTCAATAGAATAAGTGCTCTTGTATCAATATAACCTATATTTTTATTTTTAAACCTTAAGATATTTTTGTAAATGGTGAAAATGTATGACAAAAATATGCAGGTTTGTGATAAGTGAAATTTATAATTTTTAAAAAAAATTCATAATAGTGTAACAAAGATTTAAATGGGTTCACTATATAAAATAAACTGTGTTTGATCATCACACAAGATTTCAAGGTAAGATTTTCACTAAATTTTTGAAAAAGTGTTACAAAGTGAATACCTCAAAAATCTCAGGGGGAAAAGTATGTTTGTTTATATTGTTATTTTAAATTTACCTTTCAATCCAAAAAGAATTTTTTTTATCTTAAAATATTCATAATTACTAAATTAACATAAATCTTACTAAATTAACATGACTTACTAAATTAACTTACTAAATTTACATAAAAAAATCATAATGATACATGCATATTTGTATAAGATATGGGCTTTAAAAGAATAGCCCAAATTTCCAACTTCTTAGTTGTCGCAGACGTCCCAGTCCCCTTGCAAATATCGATATAAATAAATACAGATGCCTGATCAATAAAGTAGTCGGTACCATTCAAATTTAAAAGTTCATTTGTTATTTTGTTAATGGTGGTTAAAAACTCCAAAATTAAAAGAAAATTGTTAACTTTATTTGAATTTTTTAAAAAATTTATTTAGAAGCCGCATTATCATTAAAAAAATTAACAGAAATATTTATTTGGTCATTTCAACGAAATATATTCTTTATCATTGGTTGTTTATTTGATGTTTCTATGGTGACATACGTCACTCTCTTTACATTACTTATCAAACAGCATTACATCGATTAGTACAGGTTATGACTGTTACACATAAAAATATATGTGGGAGCACCAAATTGCGCGAATTTACCCATTATTTAATTAAATTTATCTAGATTCGCAAATGTGAACATCGCCTTATGCCTACAATTTGAATAGTTTTCATATGAGGGAGGTTTTTGCATTAACCCTTTCAGGTGTGCAATTTAATTATTATAAATTTTTTTTAAAAGTAAAAATGAGGTATAGTGGTCCTACAAATAAAAGAAATGCGATTTAAAAATTTAGCAGAGCAAATATAAAAATAATACATTTTGTATTTTTGTAAGTACAAACCCGAGTGCCATGTTATGATGCTTTCTTAAATCTATATTCCCCTACATTCATTATAAATCAAAGACCAATATTGTGTTATAAAATTAGTGTAAAAGAAAGGTATAATATTTAAGTTAAAAGTTTTTGAAATTTAAAAATGTAAGGAGGGAAATCACCTTAAAACCTTAAAAAAACTCAATTTTTTATTACGATTTAATTATGAAGAATGGAATAAAAGGAATCTTATGAAAAAAATGAAGTCGATATTACAACCGATTTTATGGCCAAATGTATAAAGCTAATAGTAAAGTAATTTATAGAAAATTTAAACTTTAAATGGTTTTTTCTAAAAACTGTTATTTTGAAACTTGTGCGCACTATTTCTTCAAAACTAATCGTCCCAAATTGCTAAAATTTTGTATACATGTTTATCTTCTATGTTTATACAAATTCTATCTAAATTTAGTTAAGTACATATCACTAATATTTCACAGCAATTTTTTTTCCTTTGATATTTTTTGTAGATTACAATACATTTGCCTGAAAAATATTTTTATGGGAAATATTGTAATTATTTTAGGTGTAGATTAAAGTATGGCCTATGGATAGAATATATACACATAATTTAATGTAGTAAGCTGTCTTCTTCCACGTCATTTTTCAGTCGCGTTTTAGCGTCCGTGTAGCTGCTGACGAAGCGTTGCCACAACCCCAGAAGAGAAGGTTTCGCCTTGAATTGGGCGCCGCGCCTCGTGTGAAAAGAACCTCACACGGCAGTCAACTACATGAAAATAAACAAGGCAAGTCAGTTGGATCAAGAAATGTGCCTCGTCTGAAAGAGGCCTCGTTTCTCCTTCCGGGGAGAGGTTACAAAAGCGGGGCCATATTCAAATACTCCGAGTAACGAATTCTTAGAAATTATCTAAGTAATAGAATGGCGGACAAATATGTATTGTAAAAAGAAATGTTTTATTTATTCCAAAAAAATCACAGGAATTTTAAAAAAGAAAAAAAGAAAAGGAAATGAATTTGAATCTAATTTGCCACGTCGTAAGAATAACTACTAAATCGTTCCTTCAACCTTTTTTTTTTCAGTGAATGGATGACTCGCGTCACTGTAATTAATTTATTGTTTTAGGTATCGTCTTTTCTATGGGAATGATTTCTAAAGCGTTAAGTCGCTGTGGTCCGTACATAATTATTTCAGTTTCGAAAATCCGTGATCGTATTCTGTTCCACTTAAGGATAATATTAGCGGAAAACTTTTCAGACTCGGTAAACTTTCCTCTGACTATAAAAGCGTTAAAGAGGTGTCCACGAAAATGAAATATATCACAGAAAGGAATCGCATAAAATGCAGCCTAAACTTTTTACAACACATTTTCTTCATATTGAAATCTCTCGACACCGATGAAATCTTTTTGGTGATAAGAAATTTAATCTTTTGTAGAATTGGATAATTATTAATTCAATATATGAATACGATATAAATTGACTTCAAATGATGCCATTTTTTAGATCGGAGAATACCATGATGTGACATTTGGAGTTGAGAAACAGCTAATCCTAATTTGAGAACAGCTAAGCCTACTAAGCGTTGCCGGAAAAGTGGCTTTATAGGCTTTATGGTGTAATATAAATGGAATTCATTCGTTCCGGAAAACCAGAAATTTGACATGTTACTGGGAAATTTAAAAATGGAAGGGGTTATTCTTTGATACAAAATCTTTGAACTAGATAGACATGATTTGATACAATAATTAGATTAAAAAAAAACTCTGCATTGAACTCTGCAGATGCTGGAGTTTATCAGTTGAGTTATTTAAAATTCGAATCTATACATATTCTAGTTGTCCATTGTCCCTAAGTAATTATTTTTAAAAGGGTTTGACAACTCCAAATGAGATCGCTAATTGTTAAATCACAACCACCCACCCACCCAGATATAAATAAATAAAAATATATATATATATATATATATATATATATATATATATATATATATATATATATATATATACATACACACATATATATATATATAGTGTATCAATTTTCCGATATTGGATACTATGTTTAAAGAAAAAGAACAAGTTAATTTGGTGTAGCGGACGTTTAAATGTTCTATTAAGTAGATAGGAATGGATTAAGTGAATAATATCAGAGGGCAATTTAAGTTTGATAAGTTTATAAATTAGCGCGCTGTGCCAGACGCGATCAAAAGCTTTTTCTATATCAATGAGAATGGCACCATCCGATTCTGAAATCCATCATTGATGAATTCCGTCACTCTGAGCAGTTGATGTGTAGTCGAGTGTTGGGCTCCGAAACCAAACTGGGCGTTCATAATATCACTATGGTCATCCAGGAACCTGTTGATTCTTTTACACAGTACGTGTACAACCAGCTTACTAAGAGATGAGAGCAGACTAATTGGACGGTAATTTTTGGGAATTGTAGTCGTCACTAGGTTTTTTTTTTTATTGGTATGATTATGGCCGTTTTCCAGGCTATTGGGAAACATTTATGTTTTAAAATTTTGTTGGTTAGTTCAGTGATATAGGTTACATAATTTAAGGGGAGGTTTCTAATTGCCAGGTTGGTGATATTGTCAAGACCGGAGCTTTTTTGTTGGGAAGCGAGTTGATAGCGTTCAGAATTTCAGCAGGGGTGGCAGGTTCTAGCGGATCATTATTAATTACGGAGAGACTATTGTTAAAAAATTTTCTGAGAATGTCATTAACGTTATCTATGGTATCAGGGCAAAACACACTGTTGTGGGGAGAGAACTGGTTTTCATAATTGTCTGCCAAGGCCTCAATTTTGTCAAAAGAGTCACTCGTGAGAATGCCAGATGGGGAATTAAATGGAGGGAGGGGGATGAAAGGTTTTTAATCCGTTTTAAATATTTACATATACTTTTGAAAAGAAAAGATGAAACCTTTGTGCTCGCGGAATAAACAGGAAAACCAACGTAAATAAAGCACAAATAGCAGTAAGATGCAATTATTTTGCATACGGCCGTTTCGAAGCTACAAAGGAGCGTCTTCAGCTTAGTCTTCGGCTTTTTTGAGCTGCCACTAAGTTCGTTGCACTGAAGAAGCTCCTTTGTAGCTTCGAAACGGCCGTATGCAAAATAATTGCATCTAAGAGCCTCTTCACATAGGAGTCCGTTGCGGAGCGTTAAAGTAATGAAATATATTTAACCAATGACAAACCTCCAAACGATTAGCAATGAAATTTTTAACGCCTATGATTGGTTTATTTTCGACTCAACGTCATCTTTCCCTTAACGCTACGCAACGGACTCCTACGTGAACAGGCCCTTACTGCTATTTGTGCTTTATTTACGTTGGTTTTCCTGTTAAGTTCCATATACTGTTATCTGTAGGAGCGAGTGACTCGAGGAAGAATGTCCATTTTTTTAATTTATAGTTTTTAATATCAGTTTTTATCCTAGCATTTAACCTGTGCATTTCACCTCGCACCGACGGATCGCCCGTATACTGGGAGGCTTAAATGAATCGATGAATGATAAAAGACGTCATTAAAACGTGATGGAAGGCAAATTGAATCTGTCATTTTGAAAAGGAGTCTTCTAACTTTTTAACGTAGGATTACGCTCCTCCATAACTGTCCCCCTGAAAGAAAAATTTCAGAACCGTCCGTCGTCGCGAGTTATAATTTTGGCAGGCCGCCAAACCCAGTCTGTATCGTTTGGGCAAGCAGTAAACAGTTAAACAGAAAAGTACCAAAATGCGTCAAAATTTTGACATGCATATATGTATATGTATACATACTTTCATATAGATAGATACATATATACAAAACACATACATACATATACACATACAAAAGAGGTAAGCAACGATAAGTAATCCTACGTCAATAATCCGCGGTAGTTTCGTTAGAAGAGACTACCTGAAATTTTTAAAAATTTTTCATGAAAAGCAAAAAAACTATTTCGCCTTCCTGCAGTATTAGTTAGACTAAATTTTGTATTTATTATGTTTAAAAGGCATCAGTCCTCATACAAAATTAAAATTTGACATGATTGGTTTGACATATGAATCAAGTTTATCGACCTTAAAGCAAATATCAGGGCCAAACCCATAAAACGCCAAATAGTTGGATAATAGGAAAAATAGCTTTAGGCCTTTTTCACGTTGCTTCTGGAGCGTAGCGCTGAGTTGGCGCCGGAATTGTTGACGTGAAAAGTGATTGGTTTGACATATCACATGGTCATTGCACTGAGCTCTGCGATGGGTTAAAATTTTTACAGCAGACGCTAGGCTCCGCTCCGGAACCAATGTGGACAAAGCCAAGACAATGCAAATATTGTACCAGTTAAAGTGAGACTTCTTTAACTAGATCTCGAATCGTTTCAGGGTACCGTATTCTGTTAGGAAATATGCAACCATTTTGCACTTCTTTTCCAAACTGCATTAGACTCCGTGAGCCAGAAATGTTTTCTTCTGAAAGTATGTAATCGCATGACCGAGTGCTGATCGATACTTGCAGAATACGAAACACCGTAAATGATATGAAAACATACTCATTGGGAAAGTCACTTTGAGACAACAGTGAGGAAAAAAATATTTATTGCCAAATACAGCCGAAAAAAAATTTGAAAACATAAAATTGAAAATAAATGATGTGTTAACAAAAAAGAAATTGAAGTTCTGTAATCGACATAATTTGATGCTCTGAAATCTGCATAGTTTGTAGCTCTGTATTCAACATAGATTGAAGTTCTGTAATCAATATAGATGGAAGTTCTGTGATCAATATAGCTTGAAGTTCTGTGATCAATATAGCTTGAAGTTCTGTGATCAATATAGCTTGAAGTTCTGTGATCAATATAGCTTGAAGTTCTGTGATCAATATAGCTTGAAGTTCTGTGATCAATATAGCTTGAAGTTCTGTGATCAATATAGCTTGAAGTTCTGTGATCAATATAGCTTGAAGTTCTGTGATCAATATAGCTTGAAGTTCTGTGATCAATATAGCTTGAAGTTCTGTGATCAATATAGTTTGAAGTTCTGTAATCAATATAGTTTGAAGTTCTGTAATCAATATAGTTTGAAGTTCTGTAATCAATATAGTTTGAAGTTCTGTAATCAATATAGTTTGAAGTTCTGTAATCAATATGTTTGAAGTTCTGTAATCAATATGTTTGAAGTTCTGTAATCAATATGTTTGAAGTTCTGCAGTCAATATAGATTGAAGTTCTGCAATCAATATAGATTGAAGTTCTGTAATCAATATAGTTTGAAGTTCTGTAATCAATATAGTTTGAAGTTCTGTAATCAATATAGTTTGATGTTCTGTAATCAATATTTTTTGAAGTTCTGTAATCAATATAGTTTGATGTTCTGTAATCAATATTTTTTGAAGTTCTGTAATCAATATAGTCAGTGTTTTTCTATGCCGAGGAGTCATTCGAGAGAAGAACCTAAAAAGCGACAAAGCAAAAATTATCACTGGAGGCTATGATGTTAAAAAGTAAACTATTTTATTCAAATACGAATATATTTTCCCCCGTCTGTGTAAACGTTTTTGGAAGAAAGCACCCAAATTATGTGTTTTGAACGGAAAATTATTGCTCCCTTCTCACTCATCACTAAATGATAAAAAAAATATTGACACACACATTCGTGTACACATTATCAAAATGATTACTTTATTTTATAGTACCAACCTCAGCGTTAACGTTCTAAGTCTACGTACATACGGGTGTGGGCGTGTTACTATTATTATGAGCACACATAGCGGAAGAGGTACTTATTAATAATAATCATGTCACTTTAAGTACTATTTAAGTCGATGTTGTGACCTTACAGTGCACTGGCAATGAAAGGACAATCCTTTTGGCAAAAAGAAAGACTGATGTCATTACAAAATTCGTTAAACGACTGGTTTTAAACCGATGGTGTACGAAATCGGCAGCCATAAAAAAAGGCAAAAAATACTGATGTCATCGTTTCAAAAAAACCGCAAATTAAACAATTTTATTAAACTGGGAACATTTTTCTTTGTTGTGGCTCGCAAGCTTTGTGCATTATTAAGCCAAGGATTTTGCAACCAGTAAAGCAAATGCAAGCTAAAAAAAAATTGTTATTTTTAAGTTTTCATAGGCTACGTTTACTATTAAGTTTATTTTTACGTTAAATTCGTTATGCGATCATCAATTTTAGACTTGATTCCCCTTTGTGTGACTCAACAAGTTTTCAAAGCTGATCATTTGGACAAGTGCAGTGCGATCGTTTATTTTAACGCCATCGTAAAAAAGCCCTGAAAAGCTGCTAATGATCTAGCGGCGTGAAAGCCAATTGCAACAAAAAATACTATATACGGCTTTTGTCGCATCCCTGGAAAACTGTGAATTCTCTGAGGAAAACTTGCCGCGTTGATGGTTATTAACGACTTCAAAACGTGACCACTGCACAAAAAGCCGTGACAGTTTGGTAATCGTGAACGGGCGTAAGATATATAAATTTGACACGATTTACTTACATAATTATTTTTCTTTGGCCGTAACCGTCGAAACTTCTTTTTGAACCAGCCTTTGATTCTATTTTTAAAGTTTTCTTGCCCACGACTTTCTTTTCTCAAAATACCATTCACAGAAGTCTTAGGGGAACCATTTTTGACGCAGTTAGATTCAGATGCAGACGGTGTGAAAGCTCCGTTCACAAAATCGCCACAGGCCATTGGCTCTTGGACGGCAGCATTAGTATTCTTTTCATTGTCCACATACTTTTGGGTACTTTCAAGTGGTTCTCCACACACTGGTACCGGCGGATGAAAGTCGCCAGAACCCAGGTTTACAGCAGCACCTCGCAGGAATGGATGTCTGGCAGCTTCTGTGGCAGTGGGCCTCTCGCCGGGAACTATTCTCATCAGAGACAACAGGAAGTGCAGGGCATCAACCAACTCTGCTCGGGAAAATCTGACGCAGGGCATAGCTTTTCGCATCAGTACGTAAAAGCTTGATTCCTGAAAGGAAGCAAAGCAGAGTTAGAGCCGACTTAGGTGGGAAGTCGAAAATAGGCTTTAAATAGACCTCGACTTGAAGAAAACTTAGGCGCATGTTTGAGCCCTAATTGACAGCAAATCCTTACTCTTCCATCTTAGTCAAAGTTCAACTGCTAAGTCATAAAACAAATTTTATTTTGAAGAGAAACACTTTTGTTTATTACTTGCTTAACTGCCCATTCAAAGAGATTAAACTTGGGAGCTAAAACTTGGAAACTTAGATATGAAATGGTAAGTATCAATCAAAATTTTTATTAAGTTCCAACGAAAAATCCGCATGTTATGAGACTGTTAGTGGTGTATAGTGTACTTCCCCAAATTGCCAAAAATAGCTTATAAAATGTTAAGAGTGAAGTTTTAGACAGTGAATCAGCATCGATATGACGGAATTCATGTTCGGGTAACGAGATACATTTAAGAAGCTATTGGAGGAGATAAGTACCCAATTCCTAAAGCCATTAGATCATAATTGCTATTTTTAGGCAAAAAATAGGCGCAAAGCAATGCCTAATAGAGGCATTGCTTTGTGTGCGGATATTAGAATTTAGTAAAACAAGGTGAACATCCGACAGCCAGAAAGTAAACTTTAGATTTCTTGCTTCGATAGTTACGAAGAACGTGTGAAACTTAATGATGCAGAAGCCAAATTTTGCAAGAAATGGTCAAATAGTAGCTTTACGTAATGGAATATTTTATCTAAAAGTGTCTTAAGAAAAAGTGTTATACAAACAGAAAAATTGTGGAATAGTTTAGAAAAATCACAAGAACCTAAAAATGGTTTCGGTTTCAAATTCGTCTATGAAAATAAGGCACTAGGCCTAACCTTCTTGAAGAACTCACCTCCAAAGCTTTCATTAGCACCGGTCTAGTTTGACCATCCCACGTCCATCCAGGACTGTTTTCCATATGCATTTGGGGCCAATGCCCCGTTAAGACGTTCAAGGCCATGAGGCCATATGTCCACATATCAAATGGCACGCCTTCGACACCACCAGAACCAATTGGGTGCCAGCATTCTGGAGGACGAAACTGGAGAGGAGCACATAGGCTGAAAAGGAAAGAGAGGTTGTTAAATAATTTTATCAAAAATATTATAGCTTTATATTCGGTATTTTGTTGATTACTCAAGCGTAATTTATTAGAGTAATACTTTCACAAACTGTGACAGAAGTGACCTTCCTCTTGTAACATTTGCTGAGTTAAACTCGAGCACGAGGTTTTGAAAACTTTTGCTTTCACAGTCTACATGTTTATTCTTCAAAATGTAGGTCTGTTTTTAAGTGTCGTATGCTTTTTCATTACATGTGATTGACCAGTATTAATCAAAGGTTTTCGATCAAAGCGAATTTGAGGTCAGAGGTCTTTCTTTCTTTTACTATAGTCAGGCCTAGCAGGTAGCAATTATCTCGATATACTCGTCTTGAATTTTAATCTAGACTGTTTTATATTTAGTGACTAAACAGTGCTTCAGACACGATTCCAGGAGAGGAAATCTTACCATTGAATGTTATGTGCAATGTATGATGGTTTGTCTCAACCCCACGTATGTCGGTGGTTAACGCAAGTGCGCGAACCCTTTCATTCAATGCACCATCAACGCAGCAGACATTAAATGGATACCAGGCTAATGGATGGCTAATGGATACCAGATGTTTCCGCAGGAGAATTATTTACGTGCATCCAACAGTTACTGATACGTTACTCCAGCAAACTACTTCGGATTCTTATAACCGAAAGCCCTCCTTGAATTCCCGTCAATTCATGATTTCTGCAGTTCGTGATTTCTCCGGTAAAAAAGAAAATGAATCAAGATCACGCATTAATCTCTCATAAACCAGAATGGTATAAAGCAAGGCTGTAGACGTCACTAGACGATTTGTGAAAAAAAAAAATTGATTGTAAAACTTTCATTGAAGAATGTGGAGAGAAGCCCCCCCCCCCCATCTAACACGAAAAAGGTTGGCAAAGATAAGTACGATTAATTGATCCGAACCTGATTATCTTCCTCTCAGTGATACTGAGCCCCGAAAAATCGCAAATGACGGCCGAGTCATTCGCCGTTATTAAGACGTTGTCCGACTTCATATCCATGTGAGCGAATCCCGCGGCGTGCAGGTAGTCGAGACCATTGAGCGTATCTAGGAGCCACCTGCGGACGCGGTCCAGACCTCGGACGTCGGCGAGAAATTCCATCCCGTGCACCACGTCGCAAAGTGCTGCGGGATGGCGGGGCGAAACGAACAGCTTGAGTTCCATGTCGGGCACTGACATGACGTCCAAGACAGGAAGCACGTTTGGATGGTTGAGGCAGGGCCAGATCACGTCTTCGATCTCCCTGTAGCTTTCCTTCGTGATGACCTTGATGGCAACTTGTATTTTTCGAGGCGAGGTAGCAGAGAGGACTTCCCCAAACGAGCCTTTGCTCAGTGGTTTGACATCCTTGTAGTTATGGCTTTCCAAGAACTTGACGGCTGTACCATGGTCTACTCGTTGACCGAACATTTCTTTTGTTTACTATTTTTTTTCTTTTTTTACAAAAATTAGTTGAACTGGCCGAAAGAGATTGTATAAAGTTATGAGCTTGTAATTGCTTTTGGAGGAAGTACGTTTAAGTTCTTTAAAGTTATAAGCTACTGAGTCCAAATAAAGGATCGAAAATTTCACAGAAAAAGTGTGTTTTGATGAATATTATGTATTATACAAAACAATCAAGTATATCACAGTAAGTTAGTCGCACTCGTAAATAAATACCGCTTTTAGTAGCAGAGTCACAAATCGCTTTGATAGCTTTTTATGAAATGCGAGTTCCAATTTGTTTCACGCGTTTACATTGTTTCTTTTGAGCATTGTTGGCAAGAAGCAGCATTTGTTTCATTGTTGGGTTTACTCTAACACAAGATGAATTTAAGGTACCTCTGTCGATAACCTCATATTGTTGAACATTTTCCCTTCGACAGACAACACATGATACCAAAACAAGTCTGGTTATCATAAAGGGGAGGAATAAGTAATTAGGAAACTTGACAACTAAGTGATATCCTCAACCTTTTTGTGGATAGGAGGTGCTTAGTTAGTAATAAAAACGCGTCACTGCTGCCGGAGACATTAAATATTTAAGCTTGAGAAGTGAAATTCATAATACATTAGGCTTTATTAAAGGGCTGATATTGAAATCTCGGAAAGCTGCCGTTTCGATGTACCAGGACTACTGTTTTTACAGACTTGATGTCTATCTACGTAGGTTTCTGGAAAAAGAACCTACTTAAAATTTTGCAGCAAGCTTAGATGGTTCCGCATATTCCTCTGTCAGCTGTTTTTCGAAGCACAAAATATTGAAGGAACTGATACCTGGAGCACTCTCTTTAACATATAAATATACACGACCTTGTCCAATTTCTGAGATCCATCATTGGTCCCTTGTATAGCGATGGCTCGATAGTGAACCGAGCCCCCAAAGCATAATGCCGAATAACTCCCCGAATGTACCATATACCAAGCTTTGAAAATACTGGAAAATTGGTACAATGTTAACAAAAGGAAATTTTATTTAAATCAAACTGTTTATCAGCCATTCCCTGTGACCCATCTACTTTTTCATCCACATCTATTTTGTGAAGTACGATCTTCCCACATGTCCCCCCTGGGGGTGCTCGGACAAAATGGAGGTGGCAACCAGCAGGGTGGCTTCTCTGACCCTTGTGGTGTTAAGCTACAACTACACATACGCGAATAAGCTGCGAATAAGATCCCCCGTCACCTCTTGACACATTTTGGTGTCGATTAGTCCCCCCCCCAACGTGGGGGAAGTATTTCGTCGCTTTGATCATTCGTCTTAAAACCGAGCGGTTTGAGGACGAATCATCAAAGGGACGAGGGACGCCATAAAACCTCCTGTAGGCGAGGAGACCAATAAATCACTGCTTTCCCCTACACTTCGCTCTCTGTTTCGCGAATGTATATTCCCAGTATAATGTATAAACCGGAGCCGCACAATTCAGCCCGAAGACTATATGGACCTGGTCTGAAACTTCCCGCCAGGGGGCGTTAGAAACAAAAACATACAGGAGTTTCACTGTAACAGACTTATTAAAATATTTCGTTGCGATATGCTGACTCGGAGAGTAATTCGAATGATGATACGGTTTTCGTCTCTCAAGATTAAAACGATCGGTTGCGATAGGCCGTACGAAGTAGCGGCCATCCACTAGAGAGAGAGAACTGTATAAAAAGATTCCGCACATTTCATTGATGAGGCCTAAGACGATTCTTAAGCTGTTCAGCAATATTGAGCTCTATAAAAGTGAATAATCTTTCCTTATTTCAGTCAAGCTGTAATCGGTTATTTTAAGATGAACAAATGCAGCTATAGGTTCTGCACTTTATGTACGACAGAAAAGACATTTAAAAGCGATAACTGGAAAAATTCGATGCCACTTTGTATACCTTGCGTATCTCTTATAGAGACATTTAAAACTAGAACTATAGAGTAGCAAAGACAGGAGTGAAATCGGGCAAGTTGGTCAACCCTTCGCCTTTACGAAGGGTTGACCAACACATGCCCGATCCTCCTGTGACTTGAAAGACGTGGTTGACCTCCACGTCTTTCAAGTTTAAATCCTTCAATTCCCTATTTTGTCTTAAGATAATTGCTTTAAAACCTCCCTTTTTTCGAAACCGTTTTTGGTTCCCTGTCTGGTCTATAAACGGCGCCAGTGGTCCAATACCCAATCTCATGATTGGAAGCGGTCATTTCGTTTCATTTTAGAGAAAGTCATCCTCCAGCTATCTGTACTTTAGCGCCTAGTTATCGGTTTACGGCTGATCTACGTGGAATCTGAATTTTTCTCGCAGGCCAAATCTAGGACCGATCCATTCGACAGCCGTGCCATTTTTCTGAATTCATGCTTAGTAACTTGTTTACTTCGGAAAATTACTGCATGTTTATTAATTAATTATACGTTCGGAGGTGGAAGCAGTGCAACTCCGTAAACCTACACTTTTAGACAAAAAAAACAAACACACACACACACACGACGCACCAAGGGCTAATGCAAATTGGACACAAATTGACATGCATACAGGTTTCGACGGAAAATGCAAAATTTCAAAGTTTGGCAGCCAATGAATGAACACTTGACGCTGCAGCGCTTCTTAACTACTCAACTGGCAGGCTATTAAAGAGGAGAAATTTCGATCCCAGGTCAAAAATTCTTTGCGAATTTCATTCCGTGTACTCAGGTAGACAGTAAATATTTCTCACATACAGGTGCGTGAACAATATGTGAAGATGTCATCATCTGAGAGAGAACGTGTAGTTGGGCTCAAAGAAGCCGGTCGGTCTAATCGGCGAATCGCTCGACATTTGGATAGGAGCGATGCCACTATTAGACGATGTTGGCAGGAATAGGTGGACCACGGCCGAACACAGCGTCGAGAAGGAAGCGTTCGGCCTAGAGAAACGACAGAAAGTGAGGCCCGAGCAATCGTCAGAACGGCACTCACAGCCACAGATTCATCATTATCAGCGGTCGTACGTGCAACTCCTACTTCAGTGACCACAAGAACCTCTCATAGGCGGCTCAGAGAAAGGGGACTGAGCTCACGGCGTCCTTTGCACCGACAACCATTGACCTCTGTACACCGACAAGCCCGTTTGCAGTGGTGTCGGGCCCACTGACTGGAGTAGAAGTGTTTTCAGTGATGAGCCCCGATGACCAACGAATGCGTGTCTGGAGACACCAGGGACAGCGGTGGGATACCAACCTGATTCTCTTCCCCCATACGCCAGGAGTGATGGTCTGGAGTGCCATTTCATTGCATAGCAGGACCCCGTTGGCACCCTTACAACACAACGGTACGTCGACCCGTTGTGTTGTCCTTCATATCACGCCATCTGTCGTGGAGACACGACACGTTATCAGAAAATAGAGAGGGGGACACCGCAGGTGCGGAAAGCGATATTTAGAGGGGTAGAGGATATATAACTGAAGGAAATGAGACAAAGAAGTGCCTTGACCAGCTGGGTGTAATGAGCTGCGTAGGCGAAATGAAAGATGAGATGTGACAAGTTGGGGGAGTTGAAAACAAGAAAAGGGGTCACCAGATGCGTTTAACGAGCTGGGAGAAGGTGAAATTGGATGCAAAGAGGAGGCTTAGTTGAG
Source organism: Dolomedes plantarius (assembly GCA_907164885.2). Taxonomy (NCBI): domain Eukaryota; kingdom Metazoa; phylum Arthropoda; class Arachnida; order Araneae; family Dolomedidae; genus Dolomedes; species Dolomedes plantarius. Next base: position 42,894 of record CAJRAI020000096.1, read on the forward strand.
ATAAGAAACGGGGTTAGGCAGTTTTTACGATGTGGGACTTTGTTAAAAAGCACAGCAGGAGTCGGAGAATAGCGAGAGAAGCCCCAGAAGGGTGCACGGGCATAGGCCCCCTTCAATTTTGATTGGAGAGGATATTAATATAAAAATAGATGGTCGGCCAATGAAGTGGCCCCGGATCGACTTATTGGGCAGGAGATAGCCACCAATGGAGGCCTGAATAGGTAATTAGAAAAGTTTAGCTCGATATGAAATGTGGTAGAGAAGCAAGATATTAACTTGAGAACTCAAAAGAGACGCAGGCAGCTTTTAGACGAGCACAGACGGCCGCAGTGAAAGCGCCCGGCGGAGATAAAGCCCCAGAGTTAGACGGAAATTGAGAGGACAAGCTGCTTACGGACGGACCTTAGAGAACCGAGGCCGTCGTCTACGCCAGATATCTACGAGTATGAGAGTAGAGGTTCGACAGATGGCGAGATGAAGTGATCTGGAAGTTAGCCTGGAGAAGTAGATGTAAGCCCTATATACCGGAGTGACCGACCGCTTACCCTGCCGACAACCAAGAAAGAAGCTGACCGATGATTGACCCCAGCCCAGCCGAAATGAGTGTGCATTGACGGAACAGGTTCCCTGACTGATGCCGCCAGCGTATGGTGATCCTGCCGCTTCTCTGGTCCAGAGACGTCCGATGATCCCCCCCCCCCCTCACCTTGACGGAGAAACTATTTGTAAGGAAAGGTCTTTGGCGTGACGGAGTGTCTTCAAATAAGGTAGGAGCGTTTAAAGTTTTGCTAATTCTGCCAATGCCCAGTACGTACTAGTAATCAAAGGTAATTAGATGGGGTTAGGTTAATGTGAAATGTTGCTTAATGTGATTTGCTATGTACATAGGTATCTATCCTAAAATATTTGGTTGTGGAATTCCGTAATAATTGGATTAGTGTGTTATATTGATTTAGCAATGTGTTTATGTGTATCAGTTAAGAATCTTACTGATGTATAGGTGGGATTATTAATTAAGAAGATTGCTTTATAATTAAGCGATGGCAATGAATAGTTGAAGGAGGGTATTGATGAGAATAAATAATGTATTAATGATAAGAAATATTGTTGTAACATGATATAGGAGTAATCGGAATTAAGTAATGAATGATATGAATTGTATGTGTATTGTGAATGTTTAATAAATTGATTTGTATGTATACATATGAGTAATCACTTATAATTATTCAAAGTACTAACTTGCAATTTGTTTTCACATCTGGCTCTACGATATCCGACTCAATTCATCCTCCGAATTTAAATAGAAAAATAAAGAAATTTCTTTTTTACTATTAAATGTTGGTTCGATAAATTGCATACTTCATATAGCGTTACAAGAAATTCTAACTATCAAAATTACATACGAAGCACATTATGAAAATAACATTTAATAATATATTCTGGGAAGTTTAAATGAATTTTTTATGCGATATTGGGACCCGAATTTGTGATGTGAAAATCTGGGTAGAAACAGATTTTGCTAAGGGTTCTTATGTGGGATGTTTAGTGGTAATATTTAGGTTTAACTGTAGTCAAAAAAAAGTAATGAATATATCTATGTCGTTGAAAAATAAGTACTTAATTTCAAAAGTTTTATTTATTAAAAACAGAAAGATAAACTTTGAAAATTACAGCCGAGAATTTGTTCTCGATTTCAAATTCCCGAAACAAAAATACATATTTATACAACATCGAAAAAATTCTTGTTCTCTTATCGGACTTTACGAAACCCGGGATAAAGCATTTTTGAAAACAGGAGAATGTCTTAATTAGTTTTATTTGGCTTAGAATCGAATCTATGCTCTGAATTTTCGTTGCAGTTAACTACTAACGGACAGGGCAAGATTTAGACTATAGGCACAACTCGGGATGGGGGCCCCCTAACACGGATGTGGGCGTTTAAAATTTCCAAAATTGACACACACAAAAAAGTGATCATGAATCATCGTGAAAGTATCATTTTACCAAGAATTGGCTATTTGAAGCGTAGAGGCCTAGAGCAGTATCGAATAACGAAAAGCAACACAACATATTAACTTCATCATTAAAACACCGATACAATGCAACCAGAAAAACTTACGAATCCCTTATATACACTATAACATACATATGATGAACTATACATATAACTGTACATATGATGAACCAATCAATCAAATTTAAAAGGAGATATAAAAAAAATTGCTATCAAAAATGTAAAATTAAAAAAAAATTGAATTGGGAATTTTTTTTCTTCTTCTTTTAAAATAAAAATTTTGGGGGGGAGGGGGCAACATCCGGGGGCCCTTTGGCACGGGCCTACAGGAAAAACAGGGCCTGCATTCAAGGAGTGCGTTTATTTCGAGAATTCAAGCGAGCGTTCAGTTTTAAACTGCACTCACTCTCTTTGTTTCCTTGACGCACGAAAATTTCACCGAGGGAATGTGACGTCATCGTGAGGTTAGTTCTGAATTACAAAAAAAAATTTCGCTTGTCGGAATATATTACAATACTTCGCGATGACGTCACATTTCTTGAGGCGATAATAAATTATCGTCTGGAATTGCAAGTGAATAAAAACGGCCGATTTGTTTCAGTTATTTAACAAAAATGAAATCCCCTCGAAAATGTATTTAAATGTTTCGTCCTCGATTGAGTTTTTAAAACAACGAGAGGTAAGATAATAGTTTCACTTTCCCACAGATGGTAAATTGCTCGCTTTGAGAAAATTAATAATTCTTGCGTGTCTATTCTAAATTTATTTGAAAAGAACGCTTTCAAAACCCACTAATATAAAATTTTTTAAAAGAACTTCCTCCATTTTTTTTTCCACATCGAAAATGAATGCCGAGCCACCCGTTTTCACTACAGTTAAATCTATCCGAGTAAACGTTTCAGAAGATATCGTAACGGCCGGCTGTTAAAGAGGAACAGATCCGCAAAACAGACTTTCAAAAATGTGAAACAGAAAACTTGTTGATTCAGCAAGAACTTAGACTTTTATAAACAGAGGGCCACCAGGCGAGAACGAAAATTATTTGCGCTCAGCTTTCTCTTGAACTCAACGGTCCCGCTGAAGCGAAAAGTCCGTTGGCCACACTCACGTGTTTTTGAAATGGTCGGTTACGAAGAGATCACAATTTATTTTTATTTTTCATTAGAGGAAACGTCAGATAGTTTCGACGTTTGACTAACACCACATGCGAAAAAAAATTACAAGTAAAATGTTTTATTTCATACTATGTAGAACCATATCTGGAAGTAGTCAACATGTGGTTCGGTGGTTAAAAGTTTCTAAACCAAAACGACAGAATACTCGAAAGTCAACAGAATTAATATTAAGAATAACATATAATGAATATAGAATTTAACTAAGAAGCAGTTTTTCGAAGTGTCACAAAAACTTACTTAACGCGGGAATCCGATTTGGTGAAAATCAATGCGCTATGCAGGAAGTGATCTATTTATAGAAATCTTGCTCTACAATTCACAACAGCAGCTGTCGGTAGAATTACACTGGGAACAGTTTATGATTTAAAATTTTAAAAAAAAGTTAGGTAAATAATTTAAGAAGGAAATGATCAGACTGGAACAGTATCAGTAAAATGTTATCCTATAACCTTTTTTGTAAATTTCAGAAAGCGTTGTACGTTGTGTTATGCTTTGAATTTTGATTTATAAACATCATGGTTTGGATGACACATACTTAATTTCTGATTCAAGACTGATTCAGTAAATTTTTTACCCCAAGTTTAAGCAAAAGCTGGCGGATTAAGGAATGGGATGCCAAAACTGAATTCAGACCATATATATATATATATAAAAGGCAAAGTCTGTGTGTGTGTGACCGAGTTTTTGTCTGCTCGCAGCGCAGCGCAAAGACGGTAGATCGGACAGTCTTGAGATTCGACACGAAGATGCCTCCCGAGGTCTCATTATGCACCTCGAAGCCCTTTTTTCGATTTTTTAATTAGATTTTCCGTAATTAAATATTTAGTCGCGATTTGGAGCTCCCGGACGAGTAAAAGCCCCGTAAATCCTAACGTATCCGTCCAAGAATTTTTTTTTTCGGACGAGCCTATACGGGAAAGATGACACTATACGGAAATCACAATTAAAATTGTCTGTCTTAATTTATCGATTAATTGTGATTTTTTTTCGATCGCCTGTACGCACCCGTTTTTCGGAAAAAAACGCGATTTTGTCCGTGACCCTTTTTTCCAAATTGTCGAATCGATACGTAAATGTCGTTACATTTTTACGAAATTTTTATCTCAGAGACCCTAGACATCACAGTTTCGAAAGCCAGAACCAAAATTAATTTACAAATTGTAGTTATTTTTTAATAATTTATTTTATGATTCGGAAACTCTTGCGAGAAATCTCATTTTGGAGATTTCGTTCTTCATTTCCGGACGAAGGTAAAATAGGAGAAAAACCAGTTTTTCGACGTCATGCACGTGTTGGGGCGTTTGTTTTCTATGAGGGATTCGGTGGTTAAAGGAAATCGATTACTATTGCAGTGATAATCGATTAAAAAATCATATTTAGTAATGCCGTAATTTTTTTGGCCAGCACTTAGTTAATATCATATAATTTGTGGTGTATTTGTGGAAAAAATCTATGAAGATTTCAAAGAATTTCAGCATGTCGAGGATGTGATATATTCGCTTTCAAGGAAATCGATTACTATTGCAGTGATATTCGATTAGTAATCCTATGTCAAAAATTTTGCCAAAATCTGCCAGAAAGGATTAAATTTATATGGGTAAAATAATGTATCGTGGTGAGGAAAAGGATGACAGCGACGCCCATTAACAAAGGGTTAAGGCTACTAAAAAATTGGTAATTACATTACCCGAGCAACGCCGGGACGGGTACAGCTAGTATATATATATATATATATATATATATATATATAATTTTAAAATGACCTGCCAAGAATATTATCACTTCCATAAAGAAAATGATAAAAAGAAAGACATCGAAAAAGATTAGATTTCCCATCACAACCTCTTTACGTTGGGAATGAGATTAGTAACTCTTGTTACAATTTTAATTTTTTTCAAATATTTTATCAAAGCGGTAGTTATCTAGCGGTAGTTGGGAAACAAACTTCCCGCTGGCTTTACGAGACTCGTAAGCGCACACGGGATCTTCGCCTCGCTCAGATACCCTTGCTCCACTTCGCTACGCTACGTTACGCATCCGTCCAAAAACATTACAGAAAAGCCACTTCCGCTGGCTTCGCTACGCACCGCTAGCTGTAGTACAGTACCACAAAGCTTTCGCTTGATTTGGCACCCAGAGCATTCATAAAAAGTGAGTGGAAGGCGTTCAGTTGATTGTTTTAATTAAACTGAAAAGTATTATTCCGACTCTAAATTATTGACGTGTTGGGTCAGATGTTTTACCCGTCATTAGTGTTCATATCGAGTTTATTGGAAGTTACGGAATCCAACGAAGAGTAATAAGAAAACGCACAATACACTCGAGCACACACATGTATATACCCGAACGGTTGCTGACGTTCATGCAGAGAATGGGACTCGAACTTAGGTACGGAAGGCCAGTGCCCTAGCCTTTCGGCCATCGTCCGGCATCTAGGATAGACATGTTGAGAGCATCATGTAGCAAGTATAAACCTTATTCGTCCAAAACAGTTAAAACAATGTCCCAACATTAAATTTTTGAAATTTTAAACCGTCCATGCCCTACCCGGGATTTGAAACCGAGACGCCGACAACTATACGATGCGCATTTTTACGCTCTCCAATTTTTATGACACTCACACCTGTCCTATCGTCTGGACAGCATCCTGTGCTATCGTCTACACCAGGAGTGTCAAACTTGCGGCCCAGCCAATATATTGGAATATATATAATATCCCTCCAATATATTGGCCCTTCAATATATTGGAGAAGAGATGTCAAGTGTCAGGACACACTGAAGAGAAAATAGACGTCATCGTGACGCATTTTGTAAGATCTACCGATCCAATTTTTATTTCATTCGTGGCCTAGTTAAAAACGCGTCAGAATCTTTAAACAAAATAAAACAACTTAAGAAAAGTTGACGGATTTAAGTGCTATTCGTTACTTTGTAAAAACTTCGCTTGTTCGAGACATTTTGCAGCCGACTGCATCTCTCGGAGTAATGAAAATTTCGTGCGGTCTTTTCTGTAGGAATGATTTTTTAAAAAACATTGTCTAAAGAGATACGAAACAAAATTTAAATCTCGCATTTCCGACGAGTGATTGCATCTAGTATTTTCTCAAAGCATCTAGGATGTTATCGGATCGAATCGCCTCGAAATCTCGCGTGTCAACGCGGAGTTTGGACATAAGGAGGTCGGACAGTCTTCAATATGCTAAATGAAGTTTGCTTAGTAATTGAGAACAAAAAAAAAAAAATTATTCCCGATTCGACACATCGAAAATTTTCTGTATACTTTGTATGAATCGTCAACGTTTAAACCAAATTGAAAATTACTTGTTAATTTCTACTGTTTTCTATAAATTGCGGCAGTTCAATAGCATTTCCTTAGATCCAAAGAAAACATCAATTATAATTAATGTCTATGCAAGGTTTGTTTCATGCTTCATTTAAATAAATAAAAATGTATCCGACTAACATAAAAGCCAGATGAATACTTGTCGAATGCTGCTGTGTTAAAAGTAAAGCAGTATTTACCGAGTGTTTTTTTGGCTCTGCAAATCCTATATTCAGGAATCCTATATCTAAGTCTTTACAAATCCTATATCAGGACGCGTTCTATCAACTGAATACAATAATTCAAAAAATATTTGCACAGAAACCTATATTCTATAAAAAAAGTGGTCGTTTCGAGGGGTGGTCGTCGGAAAGGGGTTTCTACGAATTCATTCACTCTATGGAGTGTTTAGTCAGTTCTTAGCACATTCTGAAAATAACAATTAATAATATATTCTGGGATTCAAGCATGATTATCGATGCATATGGTTATAATTTAATACAGTATACCTAGGAAATTTTGACTGAAATACGACGAGAATTTGATCCTAGATGGCAAGCTTTGCCTGCATGCTCGTTTAGGCCTAACTCGATTTCGATCTGCTCGCGATAACTGCCGGGTTATATAGTAAATGTTTTTTAGAAACCGTTGATTTTTCGAGGGTACAAAGAGATTTTTGAAGGGCCTTCTAAAAACAAATATTAAGCTGATATCAAACATTTCTTGTGTAGGAACCCATCCCTAGTATCACATAAAAAAACCAAACTTTTCGGAGTGATTTCCGTTACAGCGTCTGGCTGTTTGTGAAGCCGTATTAATATATTCTGTTCAGGTGTTTATCACCTCTCGATACATAAGGTTAACGCACCAGTAATGAGCAGTTTAAGAGAAAAATTGAAGTAAATCTGAATTTTCACAGCTATAGATAAAGCAAACTGGTCCAAATTTTTACCTGCCATTTTAATAACTGTCTCACATCTGTAGTAGCAATTGGAGTGCACTGGCTGCATTCATAAAAAATATATATATACATAAATAATAACCAACCTGATGCACCTATAATGGGCCACCCAAAAATGGGCCATCAATATCGCCCATCACAACATCAATGGGCCATCTATTTAATCTGTTATGGGACAAAAATCAATTCTACAATATCATAAAATTAGAAAGAACAGGAACTAAAAATATGATGTATATTTTTAAACCGGTTTTATAACTACAGTACACCTACACTAAATATATAAAAACTGAAATATAAATTCATTAACTTTAACATCTAACATTAAATTTACTTAAAGATTGTGTTTAATGTTAACACAAAAAATATTAAGGTATTGGATCACTGTGGACACGTTAGTAACGCCATTTTTCGGAACATCACTTTTTAAAATTTTCTGTGCTTGAAATATAATTAAAAACAATTTTAAATATTTACATCTGTGTTTCAAGTAAAATTAAAGTAACTTCTTGTATATTAAGAACAACTTTTAAAAAATTACTTAATTGCTACATCCCATGTAATGTTATTTTCTGCATAAAATTCTGATACTGTTTTTCGTTGATTTTTTTGTTGTCTATTTTTAAAGTGTTATTTAACGCACTGGCAGAATATATCGGCGTCGTACGCGGATTATAAATTACCCATAAATTTCGGTTTCTTAATCCGATTTCTAAGCACTGCTCCGTTTAAGTTATTTTCTGTGCATCGCTACGTATACACAAGTCTAGATTAATATATTTTAAATGACTCGCGACCGCAAAAAACAACTATTGTAAATGTGAAATCCTGCAACCGCCTCGCAAGAGAAGTCTCGGCATCGAACGCTACAGAAACTTCTCGAACAGGCACATAGTCAAAACAATTCATCTGAACTCCAGAAAGATCGTCTGTATATTTCTCTTACATGTACACGAATTGGGGAGAAAATATTTTCCTTTCATGATTTGAAATGCTATAAACTAACCGTCGGGAAGGGGAAAACAAAAAGTCGTTGGAATGTTAAGCAGGCACTTTCGACAAGAAACCGCACTGCGAATTAGAAATGAATCCGAACGTTTTTAAAGGTTGAATAGGAGTATATAAAAATTAGAAGGAACTATATTTTTTGTTTTTCACTTTGCAAAAATTGTCACTACTATAAAATTGAAACTTGAGAATTAAAGTTCGAACTAAGTGACAGTTCGTCATCCAAAAACACATAAATAATGATGCAAAGAACACCAGTATATTCAATGATTTCACGAGATGCTCAATCTTATAAATGCAACGTGTTTTGGAGTTGCGATTCTAGTTTCCGTTTTAGGTCTAAAAACAACTGCTCACATTCACGAGTGCTCAAAAATGGCGTCATTTGTAAAAGAAGGGCCAAAAGTTGCGATCGAGAACTTGGAGACATCAGATTACTGTCTAAAATATTCCTTCAAAATTTTGGCACCTTTTTTAAAGCTGTATAATATGTAAAAATGTTAAAATTAAACGCATATTTCTCCTGAAATTTCAGTCATTCTGTGGAATAGACTCTATCTAATAGAAATACATTCATCACTTAGTCTGTCCAAAAATTTGAGAAGGCGCCATTTTGTCCACAAAGAAGGTTTTAAGGGTGCTGTGTACTAACCCTATCGGAATCGCTCACCTCCGCGTTAACCTGTACCAACGATTGTCGATTGGGAATAATTTTTTTTTTTTAGTGGAAGAAATTTTAGACCGCGGGTCATTTTACTTTTTTAAAAGTTTTGCAAGTAATATTTTAAAATATAAAATATTCGGTGGAAAAAAAAATCTTGTCTCGTGTGTTTCCTACATTCTTTCGGCGGATGCAATTTATAAAATGAATCCCGTTTCAAGGTGCAAAGAGTTCGGGCTATCTGAAAATACCATTTTTATTCTCCATAGTTTAACATCGAGGTGAGCTAATCCAATCCGTGTTAGTCGACAGCAGCCTTAAACGTTATAAAGAAATCAAAATCGCCTTTTTGAAGTAATATTAGACAGTTGTCTGACGAAGCTGACTTCTCGTTCGCTACTCATGTCCGGCTTTTAAAAATTTCGGCCCAACCATTTATGTGTTTTTGGACGACGAACTGTCATTCAGTTCCAAATTTAATTAAAATCGAAACTTTATAGCAACGACAAATTTGTACAAAATGAATAGCAAAAAATATTTGCTTCTTTTTACGTACTCGTAGACAAAGAATTCAAAATGCACCACCGCGGTTCCTTGTGCTTAAGATTCTGACTGCTTTTTATTTCGGCATTACGACGGTTAGTTTTCAGCTTTTAAAATCGCAATTGATGCACGTGTATGCAAGAGGTGTGTGACTCACGGCCCAACTTTTAACGGATTTCTCGCTTTTAGATGAGTTCTTTCGAGCTGATGCCATCTGCTCGCTGGAAAAAATTTTATACAATGATTATTAATTATATTTCGAGCAAAGAATATTTAAAAAATTAATGTTTCACAAAATGGCGTTACTTTGCTCACAGTGAACCAATGTTTAATTAATTTTTTGACGATGAGTTTTGTAAAGATCTTCTAAAACGAACATAATGAAACTTTTCCGCAAATCGAAATTGAATGCCCGAGAACTTTTCCACTTCAGATATTGCAAACATGATACAAGAAAAGTGTGAATCGTATGAACATTTTGACATGACTGGTGTAATTATGAATGACTTATTATGAGTGTGACGACTTGTAGATTTTAACGTGGGATTATTTTCGATCATAACGCTAAAACCGTCCGTCCGTACCTCGCGAGTTATAATTCTGGCAGCGTGCCATACCTAGTCTGTATCTCTTGGACAAGCAGTACACAGTTAAACATAAAATTATCAAAATGCGTCAAAATTTTGACATACATATATATATATATATATATATATATTATATATATATATATATATATATATATATATATATGCATACGTACATATATGCAGATGCATATACACATAACACATACATGCATATAAAAGAGATAAGCAACGATAAGTAATCCTACGTTAATAACACGCGGTAGTTTCGTCAGAAGAGACTACCTGAATTTCTCTTTTGTTCTTATAGTCGCCGAAACCTTTCAATTTTCTTGAAATGTCGCGCGTGGCTTAAAAAATTAATTTTAATACTGAGCTGACGGCATTCAGAATACATTCACGAAGGAATGAATTTATAAATTGGAAAATATCGAAATATTTCTCAGCTCACGTTAGCAAGAGAGAAGGATAATTCTTGTCTATAAAGCCGAAATGACGTCATACTCCCGCCAAAATTTGTGTCAATTACTGTATGGCATCTTATTACAAAAAAAAATGGCGAAAAATTAAAAATACATTAATATTTCTAGAACGACTTTGGAAAGAAAAAAGTTTGTAGTATTAGCCTTTTCTTTTGAACTTCTACTAACTAAAAGTGTTTTTCGAAAACTTAATGGTTTATCGACAATTATTTCCAAACAGAGTGTTATTCATATCGATTCTCGTAAATATATTTCCAATCAGTTTTCGATCCCGATGATTCTTATGGATTTAGAAATTTTCTTTCAGGATGCAGCAAATAGCATTTAAATTTGTTTTTAAGTTGTATAATTTTTTTCGTACTCTAACGGGTTTTTATTTTGACCATGCGAAAGTTAGTTTGCAGCTTTAAAAAAAAAATTTCATTCCTCCCCATGTCACGTAAATGTATGTAGGTGAATCAGCAGACGATTTTCATAGCACAGCTTTAAATGTTTTATTGAGATAAATCGGTTTGAATACATTTTTGTTTTTTCAAATGTATCCTGATTTCAAGGATTCTGGCGTTTACCTCGTGCAATCTATACGGGGACCTACCTACAGCTCGAAGGCTATTCCGAACAGGCTACGAGTATCCATGCCGAATGCGGGACTCGCGCCCTACCAACGGATGGAATTTTTTCAAATAACTATTTCTAGTCCATCTCTCACGATTCTACAAAACACGATAGCTCCGAGGTATAAATCAGTACAGCGACAAGTAGCGAATTTGATTCGTGATATTTGGCGAAATATCTGACATTCAATCTCGCCATTTTGAAAACCACATGCAGTTTCGAACGGAAACAGTGTAAGCGTAGCTATGTTAAACTGACGGACAATATAATATCGTTACGATATTATTTACATTACGATTTCAATTTAAGGAATGTGCTTGAAAACCTCAAACGACGTAACCATGGAAACGGAAAAACCGATATCGGATAGAAACCACGGAGCCAGGAAAAACAAGGAGGGGCATTTTTAAATGGCAGGCGGACGATAATTTTTATGTATTTCTTTTACTCAGCGTTACATTACTGCACGCAAGTTTTAATGATCTTTTTTTCTTAAACGTGACTGTTAGCGTGTTCTACGGAATTTTGAAGCGATGTCAGCTAGTCTTTAATGAAATTATTAAAACAGGTATTACCTCTGTTTGTTTTAATTGATACGACATCTTTTGTGTAATTTTGGTGAATCATTTTTATGTGCAAGAATCCTCAACTATCCGAACTTGAAGGAGTCAGTCATAATATTCGCGTTCGTTACAGCTTCTTTCATCAGACATGAATGCGAAAAGAGCCACGAATTTTTGTTTATGGGAATGTTCCGTGGATCCCAAAACACATCAGCTCCGATTAGAACCTGTAATTTCGATAAACCGTCTCCTCGGTATCAGTCGCCGATATCCGATTGTTTAGTCTCTCCACACGCCCGAAAAATGGTTCTTCGCCAACGAACGTGAATGCTGCGATGAAAATCTCACGCAAACAAGTGTCTTTCTTGTATTTCGATTTTTGTTTTGTCGTCGTTTTTATGCCAACATCTCGCCGGGAAGGCGAAAGACCGTTGCGAGCAATGGATAGAGTACAATATTGTTTTTTCTTTCTAACCAAAGAGGCGATCAACAATGGTGCCGATATATGCCACCGGTAAAGAGGAAAATTGTTTGGGCGAGATAAAATCGGAAGAATCACCTTTTCACTTTTCTTCTCGTGGATTTTATGCAAGATGGCGTGTCAGTTCGCCAAGCATGCTTCTGATTCTCATCGCACGATGCATGTGCAATGCTGATAAAATTCATCGCCAACTAGAAACCTGTCTGCGGGTAGGGATTTTAATGAATCAAATATTTATCGATTTTCTTTTAAATTTTATGAAAGTCGGTCATTGCTATAAATGTTGAAGGTTGGATTAAAGTTAATTTTATCTTCTTCATTATGACACATAAACAGATTAACTGGGGTACGATGCCCACAGTTGCAGCCCCTGGAGGTACTCCTATATTTTCGTTTCGCCCCTCGACTTTCATCTAAATCTGGGAGCACGAGCTCTACTCTGTATTATACAGTGGCTATGCGAGATTCGTTTTTCTCCATGCGCATTTAAAACTCTTTTTTGGAAAAAGGACGGAAAATTTTAAATGCATACCTTTCTTTAGTCTCTTGGCACGTTTGCGCCAAAGTGGGGAAACGTGGACGAGGAAACGCCAGACCCTAAACACTGGCATACAACTGTCATTGAGGGCATCCATAGGTCTGAAAGAGATTCGTTAAAAAATCACTCGACGAAACTTTATTTCGCTAGAAGCAAAATTCTAATAAAAAATAGGAAAATGTTAACATAAAAAAGAAAATTATTCGAGCACACTGTATCAGTGAGGTAGCGAGGTTAACTGGCGCCCGGGGCGCGATATCTTTTTAGCGCCCCCTCCCCGAAAACCATACAGTAATATAATATATAGAATTTGTGAAAAGGACCATTTGGCGCCCCTCTGAGAGTGTAGCCCGGGGCATGATAGACCCCCTTGCCCCCCTCTTGCTACGCCACTGCACTCTATTTTAAAAATCCAAATTGAAAAGGCGCCATTTCCAAAACTTGGCATTTTGTCCACGAAGAAGCTATAAGGGTGTGCGAGGGGGTGGAGATATCTTCCGAACAGAAGGTTGCAAGGCATCCCAGATATGCTAAGTAATTTTAATGTATGGGTATTTAGGTGCACAATGGAAGTGTGTACAGTCAGAAAAGTAATACCACAGCCACTCGGAAGCAACTGATTGGTTTCATATCTCCGTTTTTTGCATACGAACGTCTGTACCAGATTTCTTGGCCCTTCGATGAATACACACACACACACACACGTGTGTCCCGAGTCGGCAGAGCCACGAAACTGGGAGATAGACACCGAAGGGTGCTGTCTAGAGAAATTCGGAATAACCGCACCCAAACGATGGCTCACTCAAGGAGTTTAGCAGGCATCCGGGAGTGTTCTTTCGATGAATACTACCCGTAAGGAAGCACATCTGCTTGGCTTTCATGGTCTCGCTGCCACCCATAAGCCTTTGTTCACAGAGTCGAACCGCGTTGCTCGGTTAATGTGGTGCAAAGCACGTCGAAAGTGGACCGTGGATCAGTGGAAACGGGTTCTCTGGAGCGACGTATCAAGGTTCCCCCTCTACCTTTCGAATGAGAGGGTCTGGGTCTGACGTCTGGCCGGAGAACCCCTCCTGCCAGAATGAATTGTGCTGACGGTAAAGTTCGGCAGAGGTGGAATTAATGTCTGGGGGTGTCTATCCTTGTATGGACTGGCTCCCTTGTGTTTTGGTTGGATTCCTGACATAGGCCCTGACATTGCGCATCTATTTGGAGCCACGCGGTCTTCGTAGATGAAATTTTGATCAGTGGCTACTGTTGAACACAAAAACGCCTCCATTTTAAAATTCAATTGATCGGGATAATTTTGATCCATATTTAAGAATTTGATAAAATTACTCAACAATTGCTTTTTTGTGAATAATTATTTTTCGAACAATTATAAGAGGAATACAGCTATAAGTGGAATTTAAACATATTGAAATTAAAATCAGATTAAATTGATATATACATGAAAATGAATTTGTAAGGCCATACGTAGGTATTCGTGTATATATATATATATATATATGCAGACATCATTAAGCTTATTCATTCCTTCTCGTCCCGACACGACAAACGGCATGAGTTTTCTTCCATTTGACCCTGCAGGACAGTTTCTCTGCCATACGTGTTAGGCCTAGCTGTTCAAAAACCTTCTCGTCACGGCTTCTTGTTCAATGGATACACAAATAACGGGTCTTTTGTAAAATGACGAATACGGTTCTCAACAGATGTTTGTTTCAGAATACGGATCAACTGATGATTAAAACCGAGATCTATCGACACTCGAATAGGGTTAAGCCTCTGGTAAGGAACTGAAACAATTCAGCGGCGATTCAGGAGACTGGCTGACGTTTGGGGGGTCGATTCGAAAAAGTTCATGATGATTGCACCCGGACAAAAATATCAGTTTCTCATTCAGGCGTGATCTGAAACGCGAAGGACAGACGACAGTTTCAAGTCGATTTATATCAAGTTGAATAATTTAATTTTAAAAAAAAGCTCCAAATTTCCTATAGTGATGTATTTTATTTATGTTTAAAGATATAAGATCAGATACGATATTGCTTAATGAGGTGCTAAACAACTATACATAGCTATACCTTTGCGTTCGTCTCTGTTTGTATGTGTGCGACCGATTTTTCAGAATGATATATGATACCAGAATAGCACCCTCAGATATCGAACAAAAATCATCTGCGGTCGAGGCTTGTTAATCATTTTCTATTCAAGTTTTATAATGATAAATGGACTATAAAATCTTCAGTTTTTTCCCAGGAAGCTAATAATTTCGAGATCATACTATTTTTTAAATTTAAATTTCCCTTAATTTATCCCTGAAGGAAATGCAATTACGCGTTAATAATTAAACATGCAGTTCGCGTCGCGTCAGATTTGTCAAAAACAAGCTCAGAAATCTTTTTTTACAAATTCTTAGTGTACCGAGTAAACCCGAAATCCTACCGATTTCTTAAAGAGTAAGTATGTCAAAATTTGATTACTTTTGATTCTATTTTTTGTTAACATTTTCCCAATGTTCAAAACTGCGGAACCATTTTCGCTGCAGTCGGGAGATACAGAATGTCCTTGAATTCAAGCCACTGGCCAACTTCTCTCACCGCCATTGAAAAGAGAGAGGTCAGCAGTTTTCATTTGAATGGAATATACACTCGGAAACCCACGTGAAAATGTGAAAGCGTTCTTCTCTTCTGCACAGAAGTTTTTTTTTTCTCACTTGGAGCGCGATTCGTATGTCTGTGGCCGAGACGGTTTACATACAGTCAGGACCGGACTATCGGCTAAAAGAACTATAGGTTAGGATGCAAATCAAAATTGGCACCAAATGAGACACAGTGAAAATACAAAATTTTTAACGAATAACGAAAATATATTTAGAGTTTAATCTGTCGGTATCTAAAACGATTCCTCACAAATTTTTCAGTTTGTTGCCATTCAGGCTCGAAAGAGTTTATAATTTTAATGACGTAACAAATTATATTAAAATTTATTGACTCTTTCTGCTTTTTTTGAGGGCTATCTCTTATAAAATTGTTGTCTTTTTTGACATAAATTTATCCTTTTGAAAATAAATACATATTTTTTAACAAAGTGGCCATTTCCTTCCATAAAGCCCAGAAGAATCTTATTGCAGAAAAACTGAGTTCGAATTTATTTTCCTTTACGCAAATTTAATTTTAAATTGGCGTAATGTAAAATTTTTTTTTGTGTATTTAAAATAAATAAAACATTTCTTTTTGTTTGATGCAAAAGTTCATATAAGAACACAGTTACTTATGATACGTTTTATTTCTTGGAGCTTTGCCAAAAATTATATCGTCACGTGACCCAAAATGCAAGTGTATTTTTATATCCGTCGCAAAACCGTTGATAAATTTGAAATTCGGCCGAGTTTTAAAAACGGATTACCGAGTAATGAATATATCTGCTTCGTAATCTGTCTGCTTCATGGAATAACAGCATTTTTCGTCGAAAAATAAGTACATAATTTCAAAAGTTTTATTTATGAAAAAAGAAAGACAAATTTTGAAAATAGCAGAGCTCAATAAAAGTAGAAACATTCAATACGGTCCATACCAGGAGAAACACCCCCAGACCATAATTTCACCTCCGCCGAAATTTTCTGTGGGCACAGCGCATTCTGGCCGAAGGCTTTCCCCAGGCAGACGCCAGACCCTGACCCTGCCGTCGTAACGGTATAGGGTGAACCCTGATTCGTCACTCCAGAGAACCATTTTCCACTGATATACGGTCCCCTTTCGACGTGCTTTTCACCACATTAACCGAGCAGCGCAGTTGGACTCTGCGAACAAAGGCTTATGGGCGGCAGCACGACCGTGAAAGCCAAACAGATGTGCTTCCTTACGGAAGGTATTCATCGAAACAACACTCCCAGGTAATGGGGGTAGCCTGTTGAAACTCCTCGAGTATGTGGACCATCGTTTGGGTGCGGTTCATCCGAATTTCTGTGGACAGCACCCTTCGGCCTCTATCTCCCAGTTTTGTGGGTCTGCCGACTCGGGACACATTCTGGCAATCACCGCTTACCCTCCACTTCTGAATCACATGGCTAATGTCGATTTTGGGTAATTCAGCTCGCTAGGCATGTCCCTTAAAGATCGGCCGTTTCTGTGCTACCCGACACGTATTGACCCCTTTCTCGAAATTAGATAACTCTGTACTTTGTGGCATCGTGCATGCGACTAATGCCAATGTTGTTTCCGACACGAGGGGGTGACGTATATCAGGACCTCAGATATCGTTATTTGCATGGGTGCCCGAATACTTATTGGTAGATAGTGAATATATATACATGTGTGTGTGTGTGTGTTACACTTATACCTCATCTTATAATAATCTTAAAGATAAAACTTAAAACCTAAATGTACTCAAACAGTTATTTAAAAATGAGTGCGATTTAAAATGAAAAGAAATTTAACGTTGGGACAATCTTTTAACTTTTTTGGACGAATCAGGTTTATACTTGTTACATGATGCTCGAAATTGCATCGCTACCTCGGAGATGCTATGTCCCATCTCTCGTACGCCGACTACAACACCACGTTCAGAGTCTCATAAATGGGAATAACCTGCCCTTTTAGCTGCAGGAACCAATCTAACAGCTTCGCCAGACATCTTTTGTCTTATATAGGCGCTGCCGACCTCATCGCGTTACGCTGATTGAAAGCATATCTCCGTTATTTGCATACGCACGCCAGTTCTTTTGCCTCTTCAGTGTATATGCTCATTGATTCCCTGGGTGGATCTTTTGGGGGTAAAATAGTATATTAGAAAACATGAAATCCGAAGCCCGTTAACAAACAATGTTTATTTAATGCTTTTCAAGATTGAGGAATGTGCCTGAAAATCCGGTCAAAATGACCCCCATTTTTCAGATGTTGCGAACGGGAAGGAAACTGCAATGCCAGAATTTTATTTCAACTTTAACAAAAATGGCAGCGGAGAATTTTAGAGCATTAATTTTTCTGGAAAGCTCTTAGAGTGGCAGAGCTTTTTTATTCCACACACGTACCTGTAGGCCGTATGAATATGTAAGGAAGACTTCTGTCGGTACGATGTGTTTTTTTAATTGTTTATGTATTATCATTTCAGTTTAACGAGTGTGCTTGAAAATCCGGTCTATACCGGGTAATCCTTATCACAATTAACCCATTTTTCCGATATTGAGAATATGAAAAGAAATCTTCAATGCCAGAATTTTATTCGAAATTTAAACGCATAGGGATTTTTCCGCATAATCATTTCTTTGAAGCAGTTAGTAATTGAAGAGCAATTTTGTTCCAAGCACATGCGGTTGTTCTTTGCGGGCCCTTGGCATCATAAAATTAGGAGAAAAAAAATTGGAATGATTTGACGTTGAACGTCGAATTTTATTTGTGAAAAAGAAAAAAATATATAAAAATGTTTTCAATATTACATGCATATTGTGGGGGTGGGGGAGTAGTGAAATTATGAACCAATGTGAAAGGTAGCATGAAAGGTCGAGAACATAACCCGACTGGGTTGAATAATCTGTGTTTAAAAATTTTTACTTCTCAACATCGGGAGAGATGCGTAAAACAGAGCCTCCTGCATAGGTGCTTTTACAGCAACGCGGTATTAGGCTTAGCTGATTCCTAACCCTCTTACGGGAATCTCGTAGCGTGCATCGTGGCGAAGTTTTAAAAACGGTGCGTTCAGAGAGACTCAGAGGGAGTAAATCTACAGAATACATAAACGCATGTCCGCGACTTTGTTGGCTACTTCCTTAAAGTTGAGATTCCACGGGAACGACCGTGCCCTATCCGCGATCCGAACCAGAGACGCCGACCACTATACGATGCGTTGTTTCATGTTCTCTAATTTTTTTTGATGTCAACTAAATATTCCTTGGATATTAATAGCATTAAAACGTTCATAGATGCAGCTGATTCCTGTTTTAAAGTCAACTCCGGCATTGCAACCGAAATCAAAAACTGTCGTGCATTTAGGTTTTGCAAAAAATGTTTTGAATTTAGGTTTGTTTTAGAGCGCAACGGTCTCCGTTTTACTACACGAGGTAACTGTAGGTTGGGACCGGGACCTACAGTTTAAAGCCGATTCCGAACGTCTACAAACTGCGGGACTCGGACCCGCGGACAAAGATGCAATCTCACTGTCCTTTCGGCCAACACCAGGAAGTTTTGCATCTAGGAATTTTCCACTAATTTCCATGAAAGAGTTACGCTCTTCGAAAAAAAGGTGTTTCACTTAAATAGAAAACTCGAGAGAAATAAATTTTGTCGGATTATTCCACCGGAAGTTACAAAATCCCCTTTAATAGCTGTATTTGTCTTTGGCAAACATAAGGAGGGAAAACGAATCTTAAGTTTTTTTTTTTGCAAAATAATTTGCACTTGAATAATGAGAATAATTATTTATTCGTAAATATAAATATGTGATGAAAGCAAACAATTATAAATCGATTAGTTATATCCAATTTTTGTAAATTGAGTTCTGTTAAAATTCATTTTTTAGAGTGTTTGTCTCGAAATTCTGAATATGATATATAAATATAATCATTTCATAGTTCTTAATGAAAAGAAATTTCAAATGGTAGATTTAACAAAATACGTCACGATGACGCCATTTTCTTATTCCCTTTATTATTGTACTAGCTGAAAACCCGTACTTCGCTACGGAATACATTCAAATTAAATACAACTGTCAATGTATGCAATTCATGCCAAATATATATATATATATTATATGATAAATACGACGATCAATGTATACAATTGATGTAATATATATATTTATAAGAAAATCGTAAAGGATAATTTTATAGATAAAATAATGTATAAGAAAATATTCAAATTAAATCTAATATAAAGAATATTAAAGAATATAGTACAGTTAATATAGTACAGTTTGTAGAACATTTCTTTTACTGTATTTTAATGTTTTTTGGGATAATGTCCAATCGTCTGCCGCATTAGCAAGGAGAAAAAAATATTTTTTGTTTATTTAGTTGTTATGCACGTGACGATAAATTTATTTAAAGTACCAGAAAAAGAAATCACGTGATCGGCATTTAATAAATTAAATTCTAAAAATTAATCTTTAAAAATTCCCCAAAAATCAGGAAATGGAGGTAAAGATTCAAAAAAATTTCATTTTAAAGGAATGTTTATGATCTTTCTTTCGATATAAATTTTATAACCCTCAAAGTATTATTTTAAATGCAAACGTAAAAAAAGTAAAAAAAAACAGCTTAAAAATTTAATTTTAAAAAATCTAAGAAGAATTTTTGAAAAATCTTTCTTAGTGCACCCCTACACTATAAGAAGAATCGCCATGCAAAATTTCAGCCCTTTAGGTCCAGCGGTTTGGTCTGTGCGTTGTATGTCAGTCAGTGAATGAGTCAGTTACGGAAATGTTTTATATTTAGAGATTGCCAAAATGACGTGTAATCCATTTTGAATATTCATTTTTAGTATCTGGAAAAAAAGTGCAAACGATTTTGTGAATCGGTTGAATTCATGGAGATAAAATGAAATTAATCACCATGGTTACATTAGTCATGGACATGGACATAGAAAGTTTGAAAAAATGTTTTAAATAAACCAGAATGACATTTCTGTTAAAAATTATTCAAAGTTTCATAGTTTTTTTAGTATGGTTTTGCAAGCTATATTTATTTGCGACTTGGGGTTGGCAACGCAGTTTGTGATTTTAAATAACACTTCTCTAAGTCAATTCGCTTGTAAAATTGATTCTGCACCGAAAGCGGAGTTCCTGAGGTTATCTTATTCTAGTAAAAGTAATATTTGGGAACATCAAGTATACGTAATGAAGCATTTCGTTTGACTACACAAATCTGAATCGAAATGAAAATGTCCCGAGCAGATGTTTTTCGCTCTTAGCTCGGTCAGGGAGAGTTTTGCAAATTCTCATGCTAGAAAGCGAGTATCTTTCGATATTTGAATTCGAATCTTGTAAAGGTCAGCGTTTTTTAGCCAACATCTGCCTGGTAAAGGCGAAAATAAGTTCGGAGTATTGAGAGTTGTACAATATTGTTTTGAATTCGTAACCACAGAGCCGATGACTGATAAAGATTCTATTTTTCAATCTCGCTCAACGGAACTTCTCAACAAGCAACAACATAAACAACAACAAAAAAAAAATTCATTCGCAGACCAGAGAGACTTGCTTTAAAACTTTGGGAGATCGCGAGAAATTTTTGACAGCTAGTTTGAATTTATTTCGTATAGAATAATAATATTAAATTTGCTATAAATAAGCTAATCATTTTCATATGCTCATTTATAATTTGAAATTTCCTTTCCTTTATACCGAGATGAAATACAAATACATATTATTATTTAAATGTCTACGTTCGGTTCCATGAGATTCGTGAAAAACAAGTGCAAAAGAGATTAGCGAGACTTATTTTTGTCATAGATTTTAAGCAATGTAAATAACATCCAAAATCTACAGTTCGTCGATTTTTAAAAAAAATTGCCGAAATTTGCTTATTTCTTTTTTCTATTTTTCGTAAACATTTTCCTACATAAATTGTAAATTTAAAATTGGTGCTGTTAGAAATAGTTAATATTCTAGGGAATAAGTTTATGAGACCTGTTCAGCATGCTTTACTGACATCATGAGTTAGTCTAAATTTAAAATAAAAAGTTAGTCTAAATTTTGGAAATGAAACACGTTTTATATCATCTTAAAGGTACTAAAATATACCACCACAGGTCGTTAAAAAGTCGTCCAGAATATTATGTGTTTGAGAGTGAAAAATAAACTGAGCTGCCTACGCCATTTTTAATTATCTAAGTTTGGATAGAGTACAGAAGCAGTGCACAAACTTTTTACAACACAATTTGTTCATATTGAATTCTCTCGACACCGATGAAATCTTTTTGGTGATAAGAAATTTAAATTTTTGCAGAATTAGGCAATTGTTAATTAAATATATGAATAAGATATAAATTGACTTCAAAATGTGCCATTTTTTTAGATCGGCGGACACCATGATGCGAGATTTGCAGTTAAGAAACAGCTAATCCTAATTTGGGAACATCTAAGCCTAATAATAAGCATTGCCGGAAAAGTCGCAGTAGAAATATTCAAATCTTTACGTTCAACATTCTTTAAAACAACTCGCTCCGGTATTCAGAATTAAATACTTGGCTTTTCCTCTAAAGTCTTAAAATGCTTTCAGCAAGTTAAGTACTGAAATATCGTCGGCTATAATAACCCTTTTCGTCTCATCACCACTCACTTGAATAAGCCAGTCACTGGTCGATAGAAACTAATTAACAAAGTCATTCACGTTTCACTAAGGTACAGAAATACTAGGTCTTAAACTACATTACCGGCAATGGAAACTTAGCGCATTCTTAGCATATAGCAAACATATGCTGAAAGTGAAGTTATAATGATAAAAGCGCTAATTTAATTAAAATAAAATAAAAATAAATAGCATAACCTGCCTTTAGTTTGCATTTAAAAACATAGGCGTGCTCAAAAGCCGTGTGGGAGTGAATTTGACGGTACCAAAGTCTTTACCACGGAGGTTAATTATGGTGTACTGGTAACACGCCAAATTTAGCACGGTGTTAATTATCTATTAAAGGTGCTGCCAGCCAGGCAACATTAAATGGGTTCAAAAATTAAAATCGCTTTCTTTTTTGGGTTCTTAGCTCTAATACTCTACATAAATAAACTGTACACAACTTTTTAAATAATGAGGTACAAACGAAAATTTTGTTGGTACAAACGATAACAAATGGGTATAAACGATAGGCATCACTTTCGTTTGAAAACTCGTTGGTGGGGCGGGGGCTATCATTTCTCGAGGCCCCCCTCCCAAATTTGATTTGCTTCTAACTTTTTAAATAATGAAATACAAACGAAAATTTTGTTGGTATAAACGATTGGCACCAGTTTCGTTTCAAAATTCGATGGTGGGGGGGGGGGCTATCGTTTCACCAGCTCCCCCCACTTTCATTTTCTTATAACTTTTAAAATAATGAGGAACAAACGAAAATTTGGTTCTTACAAACGGGTACAAACGAGGCATAAATGATTGGCACCAATTTCGTTTGAAAATTCGACGGTGGGGGGGGGGGGTATCGTTTCACCCAGCCCCCCTCCTAAATTTGATTTGTTTGTAACTTTTTAAATAATGAGGTACAAACGAAAATTTTGTTGGTACAAACGAGGTATAAACGATTGGCTACAGTTTCGTTTCAAAACTCGTTGGTGGGGGGGGGGGGGGCTGCTTTCGTTTCACCAGCTCCCCCCACATTGATTTGCTTATAACTTTTAAAATAATGAGGTACAAACGAAAATTTTTTTGGTACAAACGGGTACAAACGAGGTATAAACGATTGGTATCAGTTTCGTTTCAAAATTCGACTGTTGGGTGGGGGGGGCTATCATTTCACCGGCCCTCCCCCATTGATTTGCTTATAACTTTTTAAATAATGAGATACGAACGAAAATTTTGTTGGTACAAACGGGTACAAACGAGGTATAAACGATTGGCATCAGTTTCGTTTCAAAATTCGATGGTGGGGAGGCTATTGTTTCACCAGCTCACCCCCACTTTGATTTTGTTATAACTTTTAAATAATGAGGTACGAACGAAAATTTTGTTGGTACAAATATATATATATATATATATATATATATATATATATATATATCTGTGCGTGTGTGTGTGTGTGTATTTAGACACTTCTTTAACACTGCTTTTGTTTTCTCATTTTTTTTTAGAGAGGTGCTCGTAAATCTATTCCGATTCCCAATAAAAGCGTGTGAAATCTGACATAGTTTTCTAACCCTGTAAAGAGTCTTTTCCCACAATGCTCCGTTAGGCCTAACTCTTCCTTAAGTCTGGATGGCGTGCTATTGATTTATGCCTTCGAGTTTTGAGAACGGGCGCCTTAGCAAATTTATTTATGTATACATGCACAACCAATTCGCCTTCTAGGTACGTTACTTAGAAAGCCTTGCACACCCTGTACCGTTTATAAAAAAAGGTACAGTGAAATAAAACATGCAACATTTAGTCATTCAGCGTCACCACTAGACAATAGACGTGCACGTTTTCACTGTTGCCTTTTGGTTGCGAAAATTCCCTCCCGTCAATGGAGGTGTAGAAAGGCGATATATCTACGAGAGTACATCTTGAATGCAATGAACATATTTATACAGTCGAACCTGGTTATAACGAACTTCTAGGGACCAAAGATTTAGTTCGCTTTATCCGGTGGTTCGCTCTATCCGAACCGTTAGGAACGATGCTAGAGGTCACAAAATGTATAACTCATTAAGTTGCAATGTGTATTCAGTAAATATATATTAAAAAGTGATAAAATCTATTAAAAATGATAATTGAGGAATTAAATCGACTGAAAGCGATTACATTAAACTGACACAATACTTATTAAATTGCATATAACAGGAAAACGACGGGACCAAAATTTTCGTTTGTTATATCCGTGAGTTCGTTATATACAGGGTTCGCTATAAAGGGGTTCGAATGTATTTGTGACACGGACGCACTGAAGAAGAATATAAATTATTGTCATTTTCATGTAGAGTAACATACCGAAATTTCAAAACGAAATGAAGTTGAAGGTGCCTCGCCCCTTTCAAAAAGACAGAATTAAAATGTTTTCTTCTGAACCTTTTGTACGACATTTAAATGTCTTTCGTCTTCGAACGAAAATTCGAAATCGTGCGCCCGTGATTCTCAAAAATGGCGCTAGACCATTTCCCCGTAGCCTGACTCCCAAATCGGAAATTTTACATTGACGAATCTTGCTCCTTTGATCTATTCTTAGACATCCGTTCCGTGTCCAGTTTGATAGCTATGAAACTTTTCGCGCTCTTAGACAAAACATTAACACGGGGATTCAGCAAATCTGTGAAAATCCTCCCCGGGCGTGTCGCGTAGCCAAAACTTTCGTATAAAAAAACGATTCGTTCATTTTTCTGGCTTGATCAAACACGGGTTTGTGCCGTGGCAATTGAGCCGTAACTCGCACGATGAAACTAAATATTAACCAATTTCTTTTTAACTCGACTTCTATGTTTTACAAATGTATAAATTAATAAACACGTTCGGGCGAAGGTTGAAGTGACGTGTGGTATTGCCAATTATGTCCAGTGTTCGAGGAAATTTTCGAGATTGGGACGGTAGAAACAAAGTCTTGTAAGAATGACTGCACACGTGTAATTTTGTGTAAATAGAATGGATTAAGAGCGGGACCATCATAATCTTTTAATCCATCGTTAAACGTATGAAATAACGCCTCATATGAAATATTTGCCAATTTTTTAAAAAAATTTTAATGATATCGAGGTTTTTAATTAATTTTCGAATCTCTTTCGACCATCGAATAAATTTAGGCGAATGATGTATGTAGTTCCTTTAAGCGTTTCCCCAGGATAGCTAAACTTTATACTGGGGACGGTAAAGTAGCTTTAAATTTATAATCGAAAGTGACTAGATAATGTCCTTTCAACGTACGTCCTGTTTCAACGTAAGTTCAACTAAAGAGAATGGGAGGTTCATCAATCGATATGCATATTCATTATTTTAAAGGTATTAGGGCGGGACCGGTCTGTATAATCACAATATGTACTTCCTGTCGATATGTACCGGGGAGCACGTGCATTCGTTTGAATAATTTAATAGAGTCGGACTATCCTCGAGCGTGATCTGTCTGTAAAATATCCATGCTTGACGTATATGTACGTGTGAAGGGCGTGTATATTTGAGTGTAATAATGAGTATATGCATTCATTTCTTGAAAGCAAATTGCGGGTAGATTATACGTATATGTAAATCGATTACAAAAGGAAATTTTTTATCTGCTGTTATAATTGTGTTATGTTCAATTTTAATCGACCTAAATATCGTTTGAACACGCGAGGATTACTTTCTCGTATATGGCCTATTGATGAGATTTTACACTTGTTAAACTCAGGATTACAATAAAGATTCTCGAAGCGAAATCCGACGATGCATGAAAAGCAACTTGTGCAACATTCTCTATGGAACGAAATCTCAAATTTACGTCTTTATTCATTAAACGGGTCTTGCGTAATGAAATTTGATTCGATAAGAAAAATATTCGCGTATAATTTCGAAAACAAGGTGCCTATTTCGGCCATAGCCGTGATGGTATGAACGAAAGTACATTGTGTGGCGCAACCAACTTCTTAATCACACTGGCCACTGTCGAATTGTTAAGCCTAACTAGCGTTGTAGCAAAGCAATCGTTACAGGGCTGACGGATCAACTTTTGGCATCTGATACAAGTTTTAAAATAAACTTCTTTTACAACTTCTATGAGAGACTCGTAAATAATCAAAATATACGACTATTAGACAGCATACTTGTGGAATAACGGACATTTTTAGGAAAATGTCCATTTATTATTAAAAAACGAAAAATTTATAAGAAAGACGTAATTTGAAATAAAAACAGGAAAAGTCTAAAAATTTGAATATATTTGTTATGTCCCCGGTCGACATGCACGGTCCATGGATTCCTGAGGTTGTCTCCATACCCTTACACGTCGATACGCCCGATACAATTGGAAACGAGACTCGTCTGACCGGGCAACGTGTTTCCAGTCATCAACAGTGCGATGGAGGTGTTGATGGGGGGGGGGCGTAAAGCTCTGTGCCCTTCAGCTAACAATGGTACACGTATGGGCCTGAAGCTCCGAAATGCAATATAACTGATGGTCCGTCGAAAAGTTCGCACGCTGACACTTGTCGATGCCCCAGCAATGCAATCCGCATCAATTTGGGGGAAGTCTATCTCGTTTAAGGATTCTACGGTCCAGTTCTTTAAAGGTGGTTTTCCCGCCGCACCGCTGTCGGAGATTCGAGGTTTTACCGGATACCTGTTAGTCACGGTACAAATCGTGAAATGGTCGCGCGCGAAAATCCAAATTGCATCGCTGCCTCGGAGATGTCATGTCCCCATCTCTCGTGCGCCGTCTGTAACGCCACGTTCAAAGTCGCATAAACCTTGATAACCAGCCATCGTAGCAGCGGGAACCGATCTAACAGCTTCGCGGGACACTCGTTGTCTTACACAGGCGCTGCCGGCCGCTTTGCGCTACGCTGATTGGTTGCATATCTCCTTCATTTGCATACGCACATCAGTTTTTTTGTGGCTCTTCAGTGTACTCATATATATAGAGAGAGTGATATATCTGAATGGCGCAAACCATGGTTCCGAAAAATGTGTTTGTTTTGAAGCCCCAGTAATTTATTCATGAAAAAGTGGCCTTATTGAGAGGCGGCCGCCCTATAAGTTCTTTAATTCTGTATGGCGTTTACTAAGGATATCGAAAAAATATGGATATCGTATCGAAACCAAAACTGAAAAATACATTAATATATCAAAAACGACTTTGGAAAAAAAAGAAACTCTTGCAATATTAGCTTTTTCTTTCCAATGTATTATTAACGCAACTTTGCCATAACTTGATGGTTTATCGACAATTATGTCGAAACAAAAGGTTATTCATATAGACTCATAAATGTATTTCCAATCAGTTTTCGAGTTGCAGGTTAGGGACCGGAGGGTGCTGTCTAGAGAAATTCGGAATATCCGCACCCAAACGATACTCAAGGAGTTTCAGCAGGCATCCGGGAGTGTTGTTTCGATGAATACCACCCGTAAGGAAGCACATCTGCTTGGCTTTCATGGTCTCATAAGCCTTTGTTCCCAGAGTCCAACCGCGCTGCTCGGTTACTGTGGTGCAAAGTTGGATCAGCGGAAACGAGTTCTCTGGAGCGACGTATCAAGGTTCCCCCTCTATCGTTCGAATGACAGAGTCTGCCTGGAGAACTCCTCCTGCCAGTAAAGATCGGCAGAGGTGGAATTAATGCCTGGGGGTTTCTATCCTTATATGGACTGGCTCCCTTGGTTTTGGGTTGGATAGGCATTGTTGACATTGCGCATTTATTTCGAGCCACGCGGTCTTCGTAGATGAAATTTTGATCAGTGGCTACTGTTGAACACAAAAGCGCCTCCATTTTAAAATTTAATTGATCGGGATCATTTTGATCCATATTTAAGAATTAGATAAAATTACTCAACAATTGCTTTTTGTGAATAATTATTTGAGGAATACAGTTATAAGCGGAATTTAAAGATATTGAAATTAATATCAGATTAAATTGAAAATAAATTTGTGAGGCCATACGTAGGTATTCGTGTGTATATATATACAGTGGACGCTCGTTAATTCGAACTCAAAGGTTCTGAGAAAAAAGTTCGCATTATCCGATGTTAAGAGAAAATATATAACTTTAAAAGTGTATCACTGACAAAGAAAAATCTCCTGGTACGTATAACCCCAGAAAATATATTATACTATACTATCTAAAATTAAACATATTAAAAAGCAATACAGGCTTATCTTAATCATAAAATGAAGCACAAGATATGCAGTAGAAAGTAAACTTTAATTAAAAAATATGAATTACACTTTTGGGAAAAATTGTAAAATGGATGTTTGGTTTTGTTTATGATGCCTACATTGTTCAGCCAGCTTCTCTAGCAAATGTTGATTTTTCCCATGAATCTAAAATATACTCCTTGTTTCTCAAAGTTGACAAGGTATTTTTTTTACATTCCATAACTTTGATTTACATTCTCTACGTTCTTTAAAATTTCTATTTTTGTATCTAAAGTTAGGGTTTTTTACTTTCTACATGTAGACATCCTGAATCTTTACACTTTCACACCACACGCCGAGGAAGAAAAACTTGCCAGGGGATGGCCGAATGGCTAGGGCGCCGGCATTAGGTTCAGATCGTGTGGGTTCGAGTCCCACTGTTGGCATGGATGCTTGTAGAATCGGCTTTAAACTGTAAGCCCCGGTCTAATTAGCCCTCGTGTAGCAAAAAGTTGACCGTAGCGCTCCAAACCAAACCAGGTAGAAAAACTGTATAGATCACATTAACTTGTCTGCAGTGCAGGCATAACTGACGCAGCTCCCTACTAAAGACTGGTTTTTCTGAAATTATAAGAAAATCTTTACCAATAACGGAAAATCGCTTTGTCCGTTAAGCACTGATGTCCCTAACGTTTAGCGAAAATGCAATAGTCTAGGAATGCAGGCATGTGCCTCTTCCTACACAGAATAGAAATACAGATGATTTTGACACACAAAATAATAAATACAGCGTGTATTTTAAACGTTAAACGAGGAAAAAGAAACTTTTTTGTCAAATTTTTAGTTCCAATTAACCGAAGTGATAAAAATTTAGTTCGAATTAATAATATATTTTTAACATTAAACCCAATACAAGTTTTCGGGGGCCTTTGGATTAGTTCGAATTAACCGAGTTCGAATTAACGAACGTCCACTATATATATATATATATATATATATATATATATATATATATATATATATATGTATGTATATATATGTATGTATGTATGTATGTGTGCATATGTGTATATATATATATATATATATATATATATATATATATATGTATGTATATATATGTATGTATGTATGTCTGCATATGTTTATATATATATATATATATAAACATCATTAAGCTTATTCATTCCTTCTCGTCCCGACACGACAAGCGGCATAAGTTTTCTTCCATTTGATCCTGCACGACAGTTTTTCTGCCATACGTGTTAGGCCTAGCTGTTCCAAAACTTTCTCGTCACGGATTCTTGTTCTTTCCATACTCAAATAACGGGTCTTTTGTAAAATGACGATTACGGTTCTCAACAGAAGGTACGGTTCTCAAAAGAAATTGAGTCTCCCAAATACAATCCACAACTGATCCTGTCGCTGGTAATTTCTCTAGCTCACCCACAGTTCTTCGATGTGCTAATAATTTTTAAAATAATGAGATCCAAACTAAAATTTTGTTGGTGAAAAACAATAGGCACCGCTTTCGTTTGAAAATTCGACGGTGGTGGGGGGCTATGATTTCTCCAGCCCCCCAATTTGATTTGCTTGTAACTTTTTAAATAATGAAGTACAAACGAAAATTTTGTTAGTACAAACGGGTACAAACGAAGTATAAACAAAAATTTTGTTAGTACAAACGGGTACAAACGAAGTATAAACAATTGATCAGTTTCGTTTCAAAATTCGATGGTGGGGGGGTGTATTGTTTCACCAGCTTACCCCCCACTTTGATTTTTTTATAACTTTTTGAATAATGCGGTACGAACGAAACCTTTGTTCGTACAAACGGGTACGAACGAGGTATAAACGATTGGCACCAGTTTCGTTTCAATATTCGATGGGGGGGGGGCTATCGCTTCACCAGTTCCCATCCCCACTTTGATTTTCTTATAACTTTTTAAATAATGAGGTACAAATGAAAATTTTGTTGGTACAAATACACACATATATATATATATATATATATATATATATATATATATATATATATATATATATATATATATATATATATATCCGTGTGTGTGTATATTTAGACACTTCTTTAACACTGCTTTTGTTTTCTTATTTTTTTTTCGAGCGGTGCTCGTAAATCTATTTCAATTCCCAGTAAAAGCGTGTGAAATCTTGCATAGTTTTCTAACACTGTAAAGAGTCTTTTCCCACAAGGCTCCGTTAGGCCTAACTCTTCTTTAAGTCTGGATGGCGTGCTGTTGATTTATGCCTTCGAGTTTTGAGAACGGGCGCCTTAGCAAATTTATTTATGTATACATGCACAACCAATTCGCCTTCTAGGTACGTTACTTAGAAAGCCTTGCGCACTCTGTACCGTTTAAAAACAGGTAGAGTGAAATAAAATATGCAACATTTTGTCATTCAGCGTCACCACTAGACAATAGACGTGCACGTTTTCACTGTTGCCTTTTGGTTGCGAAAATTCTCTCCCGTCAATGGAGATGTAGAAAGGCGATATATCTACGAGAGTACATCTTGAATGCAATGAACATATTTATACAGTCGAACCCGGTTATAACGAACTTCTAGGGAGCAAATATTTTGTTCGCTTTATCCGATAGTTTGCTCTATCCGAACCGTTAGGAACGATGCTAGAGTTCACAAAATGTATAACTCATTAAGTTGCAATGTGTATTCAATAAAGATAGATTAAAAAGTGATAAAATCTATTAAAAATGATAATTGAGGAATTAAATCGACTGAAAACGATTACTTTAAACTGACACAATACTTTAACTGAAGCTTTTGCTGTATTTCGTGGTCTATAAATTTGAAAGATATGTGTTGTTTTAAAGAACGTTGCATGCTGCGAACATTTCCACAAACGGTTCTGAGAAATTTGAAAGAAATTAGAAGGAAACGAATGCGCACGGAGGATTTTGCGAAATTTCTATCATTTTTGAACATTTTTTTTTTTTTTGCTTGCGGAAAAAGCTGAATGCGATTCGAATTCGTGTAGCCAAAACACTCCTCTAAACTTTTCGCTAATTTTTCTGGCCTGATCAAGCACGGTTTTTTTGCTGTTTTAAGTGAGCCGTTAGTGAGTATTCAATCTCGCACGATGAAACGCGATATCGGCAGAGATTAATATCACGAAACGGAATAACATGATTTATACAGAATAACATGCCTGAACGAGTCTAACTCTGCCGGTTGGTTAAAAGCCGTGTTAAATAATCGACTCGTTTAAGCATCAGAATACCGTGGTAACCATACAACGTAAAAATTAAAATTGTTTTATTCTTTCTTCAGATGAAATCGCCATTGATTTCTTTACAACGATTAGCAACTTTTCGGGAAAGTTGGGCCGTTTTGAGGGATGGGCATTGAATAGGGGTTTGTTTTTCTATGGCGACCAGTAATTATTTTCGGAAAAAGTGGCCGTCCAGAGGAGTTACTTGTAAATAGGGGTCAAGTTGTATATGGCGATTACTAATGTTTAAAGAAACGCACGCACCCATATATATATATATATATATATATATATATATATATATATATATATATATATATATACACATACATATATATATATATATATATACACATACATATATATATATATATATCTTAACTAGCTTTATATACCCGGCGTTGCACGGGTGTACCCTTAATAAGGCTCACCTGTATATAATGTAAAGTTGTAATTTTATGCCAAACTTGTAATTTTATGCCTGGTTATTATACAAACTTGTAATTTTATGCCTGTATATTATGTAAACTTGTAATTTTATGTCAGCATTAAAATGTTTCTTTCAATTTTGATATCCGTCTGGATTCCGGTCCTTGGAGGAGTTTCAGGTCTTCCTGTTTGTTGCATTTTAAATCCTGTAATTGATCCCGTTTGTTGCATTTTAAATCAAGAAACTTATGGATATCAATTTCCTTCTTTGAGATATGAAGGAATATGGGAAAAACACGTTTTTCCCCCTCCCGCCCATGGGAGCCGAATTTTGGAAAATCCTGAAATTGATTTTTAGGTATTCGTGTTCCTTTCATTTTAAAGCAAGAATCTTATGGATATCTGTTTTCTTCTTCGAGATATTAAGGAATAAAACGCGATGAAATTTAATGATAAAACACGTAAAAAAAAGTTTAGCCCCCCCCCCCTTCCATTATTTGGGGGGGGGGGCCGAATTTTGAAAAATCGCTTCTTAAATGACGCCTTCAGCACAAAAGGAATAAGCTCCTAAAATTTGATATCTGTATGTCCAATAGTTTTTGCTGAGCGTTGATACGTGTACAGGTGTATAAGTCATGACTTCTTCCATTATGTATATAGATTTCCCACAGTTTATTCCTCAATGAAATAGAACTAAGCATTAATAATTAAACATCGAGTTTGATTCGCGTGATTTTTTCGAAAATCAAGCATTGTCAAGTCTCTAAAAAAATTGTCATTGTACCAAGTAAATATAAACCCAACCAAAATCATCCACAGAGGAGAAATTTTATAAAGAGTATGAACAGTATGTCAAATTTTGATTACTTCTCTTTCTGTTTTTCCCCTTACTGAAAAATTTTCACTGCAGTCGGGAGAAACGTTGAAATTGAGTTTCAAAAAGTGTGGACGTGATCTATACGCGATTCGGAAATGTCCTTGAATTCAAGACTCTCTCTGCACATTGAAAAGAGCGATTCCGTGAAATCAGCATTTTTCATTTGAATGGAGTAGATTGCAATGTAAATGCCAAACGATTTTCCTCAGAGATAAACTGGCGCAAATATCGGTAAACAGGCCTACATCTGTTTTGAAAAGATATTCGCCGCTTGTGCAAGAGCATTTAAAGCCGCGCCCCATAAATTGATCAGCTAAAAGAGGATATCGTAGCAGAGACACAGCAAACCGCACCTGTACACCCAGTAACTAAAATAAAAACAAGACATCGCTAAAAATTAAACCAAAATTTTAAACTGAGCCGTGCAAAGACTTGGCTTTTTGAAATGCACAGTTTTCGCAGCACCACAAAAAGGGCCAAAAGCCAATCGGAAAGGCCAAAAATTATATATATATATATATATATATATACACACATATACAGTGAAACTTCTCCATGGCGGCCAGTCATGTATTAAAATAATGGCCGTTTTGAGTGGTGGATTTCTGTATCGCGAACAGAAATAGTTTCCGAAAGCAAGTGTCCTCTTTCAGGGGTGTCTGGCGAATACGATGTGCATTGCTGTACAACGCTAAGTAATATTTGAGGAAAATGGGCTTTTTTGAAGCGTGGCCGTTAAGAGGAGTCGATTTCTGTGTTGGGACTATTGATAGATTCCGAAAGCAAATGTCCTCTTTCAGGGGTGTCTGGCGAATACGATGTGCATTGCTGTACAACGCTAAGTAATATTTGAGGAAAATGGGCTTTTTTGAAGCGTGGCCGTTAAGAGGGGTCGATTTCTGTGTTGGGACTATTGATAGTTTCCGAAAGCAAATGTCCCCTTTCAGGGGTGTCTGGCGAATACGATGTGCATTGCTGTACAACGGTAAGTAATATTTGAGGAAAATGGGCTTTTTTGAAGCGTGGCCGTTAAGAGGAGTCGATTTCTGTGTTGGGACTATTGATAGTTTCCGAAAGCAAATGTCCCCTTTCAGGGGTGTCTGGCGAATACGATGTGCATTGCTGTACAACGGTAAGTAATATTTGAGGAAAATGGGCTTTTTTGAAGCGTGGCCGTTAAGAGGGGTCGATTTCTGTGTTGGGACTATTGATAGTTTCCGAAAGCAAATGTCCCCTTTCAGGGGTGTCTGGCGAATACGATGTGCATTGCTGTACAACGCTAAGTAATATTTGAGGAAAATGGGCTTTTTTGAAGCGTGGCCGTTAAGAGGAGTCGATTTCTGTGTTGGGACTATTGATAGATTCCGAAAGCAAATGTCCTCTTTCAGGGGTGTCTGGCGAATACGATGTGCATTGCTGTACAACGCTAAGTAATATTTGAGGAAAATGGGCTTTTTTGAAGCGTGGCCGTTAAGAGGGGTCGATTTCTGTGTTGGGACTATTGATAGTTTCCGAAAGCAAATGTCCCCTTTCAGGGGTGTCTGGCGAATACGATGTGCATTGCTGTACAACGGTAAGTAATATTTGAGGAAAATGGGCTTTTTTGAAGCGTGGCCGTTAAGAGGGGTCGATTTCTGTGTTGGGACTATTGATAGTTTCCGAAAGCAAATGT
This sequence comes from Dolomedes plantarius, assembly GCA_907164885.2. NCBI lineage: Eukaryota > Metazoa > Arthropoda > Arachnida > Araneae > Dolomedidae > Dolomedes > Dolomedes plantarius. Next base: position 77,503 of record CAJRAI020000096.1, read on the forward strand.
CCCCTTTCAGGGGTGTCTGGCGAATACGATGTGCATTGCTGTACAACGCTAAGTAATATTTGAGGAAAATGGGCTTTTTTGAAGCGTGGCCGTTAAGAGGAGTCGATTTCTGTGTTGGGACTATTGATAGTTTCCGAAAGCAAATGTCCCCTTTCATGGGTGTCCGGCGAATACGATGTGCATTGCTGTACAACTGTCAGTAATATTTGAGGAAAATGGACTTTTTTGAAGTGTGGCCGTTAAGAGGGGTCGATTTCTGTGTTGGGACCATTGATAGTTTCCGAAAGCAAGTGTCCGCATTCATGTGTGTCTGGCGAATACGTGCGCACACGCACACGCAGGCACGTTCAAACGCAGGCACGTTCAAACGCAGGCACGAGCGATCGCATGAGCCCGTGCACGCACGCACGCACGGACACACGCAGGCACATCCGTACGCACACGCAAGCAAGCACGTAAAAAGGTTGGGAACCATCGAAGCAAGGCGTGAACACGAAGTCAGAGTTACGATACGTCTCTCGAGAAGTTCGCTCCGTGACTCTACGTAAAAAGGTTGGGAACCATCGTCTCAAGACGTGAACACGATGTCAGAGTTACGATAGTCTCTCCAAAAGTGCACTCCGTAAATGTACGTAAAAAGGTTGGGAACCATCGCCTCAAGACGTGAACACGATGTTAGAGTTACGATCGTCTCTCCAAAAGTGCACTCGGCAAATGTACGTAAAAATATGTAAAAAGGTTGGGAACCCGCGCTGCAAGACGTAAATACGAAGTTTAGATACGTCTCTCCAGAAATGCGCTCCGTAAATGTACGTAAAAGTACGTAAAAAGGACATCCACATACTCTCGGTGATTTTGGAGATTTTATAATTCCCCCCACCCCAGCCCCACGCGCTAATTGTGGCTAACTTGGAGTTAAAGGACTCAGGGAGGGGGACTGCTAATCTCGGCGACCCCGGAAACCGTGGATTCGACACTACCCTCGGTGAATTTGCAGATTTTATAATTCCCCCCAACCCAGCCCCACGCGCTAATTGTGGCTAACTTGGAGTTAAAGGACTCAGGGAGGGGGACTGCTAATCTCGGTGACCCCGGAAACCGTGGATTCGACACTACCATTCGACACTACCCTCGGTGAATTTGCAGATTTTATAATTCCCCCCCCCCCCCCACGTTAACCTGGAGTTCGGAAGTGTCACTCTTAATGTCAACGACCCTACTCCCTTACTTGTACAAGCTAGTAAACCTTGAGTTTCTTGTAGGAATCGAGTTCTTTTTACGAAAATTTCTCCCGAAAGATGGCGACACCATACGGTGCTTGTGAATGAGTGAAGCTAACATTGAACCTCGTTCAATGTTAAATTTTGCTATATATAGTTATATATATGTAATATAATATATATATATATATATATATATATATATATATATTTAAATATATATATCTAGAATTATACATTTAATTGTCTGCATACAATCCAGAAACCACTTCCCGTAATCCAGGATTAATTCCAGTAAAATCGTTTATTTTAAAACCGTTCTCTAATCGGTCTCTACAAATATTTTTCATATGTATTAATATGAGATGAAATAATAATATTAATATAATTATAATAATATTAATATGAGATGAAATGATTAATATAAACGCACGTTGTTTTAGGAAAAGAAAAATTTTTTGCAAAAGAAGAAAGATTAAAGAGGATTTTTCTTTCAAAAGAAGAAAGATTAAAGAAGATTTTTGCAAAATGCCCACCACAGATTCTCAAGGAGCTTTCCCAAGACATTATGATAGACACATTAGACGGACGGGATAATATTCCCATCTGTAGAAAACCGGGAATATTATCCCGTTCGCCATGCTCTACCAGAATGCGGTTTGGGAAAGCTCCCATCGAATCCCCACCCACAACAACAGTCTTGGGCCCGAACCTGCAACCTACAGAGAAAGAGAATGAGTTAGTTACGCGCTGCGCTGTACCGCTACTCCACGATGTCGCACGATGTTCGTGGGATTATGAGATATTTGTGCCGTAGCGGCGAAGCTATTTGTAGCGGGAGCGAGAGGGGGGGGGGGGATCGTTCACATGGCGAAGAGTTCCTTCTGCCATTCAGTTTCTCGCCGTTGGTCGGTGGTGGTGGTCGCATTCTAATGATACTCTGTGGATACTACTTCTCATGTCCGGTAAGTCAATTTGCATCCTTATTTCACCTCACGTTTTCGTCGAAAATAATGTCATCGAATCGATGGCATTTCAAAAATTCTGTATTTCAAAAAAATTGCTTCACGAAAACGACGATTTTCGGGAGCGACGAATTTGCACGTCTTCATCGGACGGGCTTTCGTAATGTAATGAGGATAAGCTTTGATTTCATGCTTTATAATAGTCACGCTTTAAAATTTATGAATTTATTTTTCTTTATGATTTATGAATTTCTGATCCCACTGCTATGAACATAAACGATTCGCAGCATATTCAGGGTTTTAGACTTGCTAATTTGATTTATAATAGATAGTTTTTAACGTCGGTTTCAGAAAAATTGTCTCTTTTCATGTCCGATATTCACGTGTGCGTAAAATTGTTTATTTAAATGTCACGTATTTATAAAATTTCTATGTATGTATGTATTATTTATATATATATATATATATATATATTTGTGCAGGGTTTTTGATCTTTAAAATATAGTTTTTAACGTGCACATAGTATTTTTCCCCCTGTATATATATGCGTTATTTTAAAATGTTTGGTTCAAGAAACCCTTTATGTACTGACGGAACTTCTAAGTACCACTTTCTTCGAGCTCTTATAAAATAACTTCTGTTTGTATATTACTGACGGAACTGTAAAGGATCGACGCTTTATGATTTCTTCATTATTACTAGATAGCAGTAGCAGTTTTAACTAGTCAATTTTCGGACGTAAAATTTATTTTGGCGTTCGCTGTAGCGTTCGAAACAGCCACGAATGGCATTTTCTTTGAAGCTTAGCTGCTACTCTAAAACTATGGGAGATAAGTGAACGATGATTTTTTTTCCAACTTTAATATGACCTCAGACAGTATTATTTAGGTATAGTATTGTTTAGGTATATGACATTTCAATGTCGTTTACCGAGCAAATTTCTTGCCGGTACTTATATTTCTTTTCCGATGTAGAAATGTGCTTCAAATATTTGCTTTTTACGCTTTTGTGTTTACTCTTATGTTAAATAATATTGTTCGCCGAGACATCTCGGAAAATTGAAAGAAAACTTTGACATTTGAAATAGATTTTTGAAATTTGGCAAGAAGTATTTTTATGCTACATGAAAGACATGAATGCGGAACGAATAAGATATGTAAGAAATAGGTGAATTTTTTAAAAATGAACTTGTGAGAAATTTTCAAATGTTGTTATTTTTAAATTTTTTTAAACATTTGAATTAAATTAGGGAGAATTACACGAGATATTAATGCCCAACATACTAAAGTAATTTTTTTATGTGTCAATTTAAAAAAAAACCCAATTTTTTTAAAAAATCTAATCAACGTGAAATTTTCATTATATTTAAAATTGCTCTGCGTTTTAGAATAAATAATTTAAGCATTCTGATTAATTTTCAAAGTTTGACGTTAATTGAAGTGGTACTTTAAAGTACGGCTTTAATTAACTAGTGGTAAATTAATTATATATGAAGAAGGCGAGTCATTTTTTTACATTTATTTGTCAGTCATTATCGAATTAACATGAATAAAAATGTATGCGAGCTTTCGTTTATTAATTCATGACGTGGTACAAAAGGGGTCAAGAAAAAAATGCCCTCTTTTTATTATGAATTTCTGTACCGCTCGGACACGATATCACGCTCATGGATTATTATGGTTCGGATTATTGAAAGGGAATGGCTGTTTGAAAGAGGGGGGGAGCGCCGAATGGTTGCCATCCCTCTGCCGTCAGATGGCGAAAGAATTCCTCCCTCTTTAGCTGCTCCCTTCCTTTTCGCCAGTTCGTCAGTCGACGTCGACGGGTGAATTCGCTCCGAGTGATGTCTCTCCTCAGACCTATGGATTACTACTCATTTTCGATGTCGGCGAACGGGGTAAGTCGATTTTTACATAATTTTTCCTTTCGTCGAAAATAATTTTATTTCAAATCGATGGCATCTTTCGCTATTTTTAAAGATTGCTCGCGAAAACAATGCTCCGATTTTCACGAGCGACCAGTTTGCCCGTCTTTATCCGACGACTTTCGTAATCTAATGAGGATGACGTGCCATTTTAAAATCTTTTGATTTCGATAACGGTTCAAAATTGACAATTGATCAATCGATATTCTTCACAATTTATGTGATTTTATTTTCTGTTTTCTTTTTTATCCCACTGCGAACGATTCATATATATTTAAAATTGTGATCTTTCCAATTTATGTCACGTATTCAATATATGCATTTATATATCTTATGTATTATATTTTTGCAGTGTTTTAGCTAATTTGATTTTTAAAAGATAGTTTTTAACGCGTACATAGTATTATTTCCCTCTGTATGCGTATTTCAAAATGTTGGGTTTAAGAAAATTGCTCTCTTTTCATGTCGGATATTCAAGTGTACAAAAAATGTATTTATATATATTTCGCATGCGCGTATCGTACGTATATATTTTGTGCAGGGTTTCAGACTTGCTAATTTGATTTTTAAAAGTGTACATAGTATTATTTCCCTCTGTATGCGTACCATAAAATTTTTCGGTTTAAGAAAACTGCTCTCTTTTCATAAACAGCCCGATATGGCTCAATTGTACGTAAAATGTATTTATATATTTCGCATGCGCGTATCGTATTTACATATTTTGTGCACGGTTTGTGTACTTGTTAATTTGATTTTTAAAAGTGCACATACTATTATTTTCCCTGTTTTAAAATGTTTGGTTTAACAAAATTGCTTTCTTTTCATGTCGGATATTCACGTTTATGTAAAATGTATTTATATATTTTGCATTATATTTGTGCAGGGATTTAGAATTGCTAATTTGAATTAAAGTGGAATAAATTATATTAAATACAAATATTAATTCTGCCCTGTAGCGGCTAAATATTGAGCGGTTATGTAGGACGATCTTTCGGGGATTTATTACTCTGTTAGAGCATAATTTTTAAAAAAGGCATCTCTAAAAATCCCCGATTTTTGAGATATGACGTTGTCGAAAGGAGTGATCGATATATACGATATAAATGTATTTATATATGAATCGTTGAAATTTACCTTTAAAATTGTTAAAAGAGGAAAAATTTGAAAAGTAGATAAATTTTCGACCCCACCCTTAAAATTTGTACCTTAAAAATTAAATCGCTAAATACCGCAAAACGATTAGACGTATAATTAAGTTTTTGTAAAAATATTTCCAAAAAATAAATTTGGAAACGGGGGAAAAGAATAAATTTACATTTAAAATTGTTAAAAGATGAAAAATTTATTTACATTTAGAATTGTTTAAAATTGTTAAAAGAGGAAAAATTTATTTACCTTTAACATTATTAAAAGAGGAAAACCATTTGGGCTCATTCCCAATACACGGTGCCGCAGCTTGGCGATAAGTTTTTTAGATTTTTTAGATTTTTGCCAATTTGGCGATGAACGCCAAATGTGATTTGTGTTTGTTAAATGCTTTTAAGGTAACCATTTATTGCTCTCGATTTCAATAAGATGGCGATATTTTTTTGGCGATATTTTTTAGATTTTTGCCAAGTTGACGATAAAATGCCAAATGTGGTTTGTGTTGTTAAATACTTTTAAGTTAAAGCTTCCGATAGTATAGCTTCCGATTTGAATAATTAGCAGCCAATCAGAGCTTGTGATTTACTTGTAAACGAGGGTTATCTGGATTTTATATAACGCGCCTGTTTCAAAAAATTAAACCGTTCTTTTCGGGATTGCAGTTCCAGCGTTCGGATGTACATTTATTTGCGAGGTATGGCTTCTTTTACGAATGGGAGGGTTGATTTGGATTTTTTTGAGATTTACAAAATGCGGGTAAGAGAACTATTATAGATTATTGTATTTATGTTGAGTTAATAGCTAATATTTATTATTGTCTTAATTGTAATTTGCAAATGAGTATAACTGAGAGTAAAGATCTGAACATTGCGTTAAAAGATCCAGTAGATGTGGTTCCCGGTTCGAAGCGAGTAAATTAGATTTAATTATGGTTTTAAAATTAACTTATTTATGGGTAAAAAAAACACCGTGTTCTTGGATTACAGACGAATTGGATGTATCGAAAAACACCGAAAAATCAACAAAACGTAAAAGAAGCTATACCGAAAGTAAATAACCGGTAAGTGGTTTTTTTTTAAATTTTAACATGAAATAATATAAATGACAACAAGCAGAACTTTCATTTTTTTACTTGCTGATATATTTAACCAAGATGTATTTTATATTTGTTTAAATGAATTATTTGCAATATACTGACTTTTTTAGCGGGGGGTTGGGGGGGCGGCAGCCCCCCCACACATAACAAATTTCTCATCATTTTTTGTATTTGTGTATTTTTGTGCTTTTTCTGTGGTTGTATAGTTTTAAAAATGCGTAATTTTGGGACTTTTCGGACTTTTCCGTTCCAAAAACACGCGTTCTGCTTGGGCGACAAAAATTTAAAAAAATAAAATCGACTATTTAAATGAATTATTTGTAATATACCGACTTTTTTTTTAGCGGGGGGTTGGGGGGGCGGCAGCCCCCCCACACAAAATAAATTTCTCATTATTTATCAGCTTTCATTTTTTGTATTTGTGTGTTTTTGTGCTTTATTGTGGTCGTACAGTTTAAAAAATGTATATTTTTGGGACTTTTCGGACTTTCCCGTTCCAAAAATACGCGTTCGGCTTGGGCGACAAAAAATTTAAAAAAATAAAATCGACTGCCCTTATTTCACTTCATTTTTTCATTTTCTGTATAAATTTTCAATGAAAGTTCTGCATGTTGTCATTTATATTATTTCACTGTATTGGAACCGCCATCTTGGTTCCGTCTCCCATCGCCAAATTGGCGACGGGAGACGGAACCAAGATGGCGGTTCCAATGCAGTGAAATACAAGGGGCACCGTATATTGGGAATTAACCAAAATTTGAAGAGTAGATAAATTTTTGACCCCCACTCTTAAAATTTGTAAAAAGAAATCGCTAAATACCCCAGAACGATTAGACGTATAATTAAGTTTTTGTAAAAATAATTTCAAAAAATAAATTTGTAATCGGAGGAAAAGAATAAATTTCTTTTAAAATTGTTAAAAGAGGAAATATTTATTTACCTTTAAAATTGTTAAAAGAGGAAAAATTTGAAAACTAGATAAAGTTTTGACCGCCACCCTTAAAAAAATTGTAACGTAAAAAAAATCGCCAAATACCCCAGAACGATCAGACGTATAATTAAGTTTTGGTACTTTTCCTTTAGCGGGGCGCATTTGACGTTTGCCCTAACAAGTATCACCACTGACGAGAATGCAAAGTCGCCAACCTAATAATCCTACAAAAACAGTCTAATAGGTAATAGATAGGCCAAATTTTGAAAAAGCAATGTCACACGCGAAACGTTAGAAGAAGTTGGCAGATTAGCGGGTATGAATCATGTAAGAGAACATGATTAAGTTCAGAGACCCAGTTAAATAACCTCGAAATTCACATGAATAAAAACTGGAAACTACTTAACCACAAACTGTACTTGTGTCCTTCACAATTGCACAAAAGATTCAGCAGCTGTGATGAAGCACCAAATGTAGCTATAATAAACATTGTGGAATGTCAGCCACCATTTCGATCGTATTAGCTGAATTTCTGTCACGATGACAAAAAAAAAGGGTCCTTTTGAAGACATCTTGAAGGGCATTAAATATTTTTGGCCATTTAACTAAATATTCACTTATTGAATAAAATTCATATTTACTTATATATATATATATATATATATATTCATATTCATTCACGCACACGTATCACGCGAGTTACAATTAATTAAACAAAACAGCTAAAACTGTGACTTAAGAACCATATTTGGATATATCACTTGCGCCCGGCTAACGGAAAAGTACCTAAGATTTTGTAAAAATATTTTCAAAAAATAAATTTGGAAACGGGTGAAGAGAATAAATTTACTTTTAAAATTGGGTAAATCGGAAGAAGCTGGGGCGGTTGGCGACTTTTTGGCGATTTTTTTTTGAAAAGTCGCCAAATTTGCGTTTCTGAGTCCGCGATTTTTTTCCCCCGCTCATATTTTGTTGTTTTGCTGTTTTTAAAAGTTTAAAGTTTAAAATACAGGAACAGATGTAAAATACGCAACGGGCCATCGCCAATTTGGCGCCAAAATCCCGTTTGGAGAGCTGTTAGGCTTAAACTGCGAAATGTAAACAATAAATTGGAAAACAAACTTACTGCTGGCTTTATGAAACTCGTAGGTGCACACGGGATCTTCGCTTCGCTCAGATACCCTTGCTTCACTCCGCTACGCTCCGTTACGCATCCGTCCAAAAACATTACAGAAAATCCCCAGCCGCTGGCTTCGCTACATACCGCTGGCTGTTGTACAGTAAAAAAAAGCTTCCGCTGGCTGTAGCGGTCAGTAAAACAAAGCTTATCCCACAAAAAATCAAATAATATTATCCGACCCGAATGTAAGAAACCATGGACTAGTGCGTCATTTACGACCCCTTTGTACCCCCCCCCCCCAGTCTCTATTGCGAAAATCTACATCTAACAATATCCAAAATCCTACCCTGATATTTAGAAACGACATCTTTAACCAACATAGCAATAAACGGCTAACTGAAAAGCATTGAACAAACACTATCAAAGGCGCATTCAGATGGAATTGTAGGAGTAACCAGAAAAGGAGATACATCATAACAGGAAGTAAATAATCGCCAAGTTGGCGGCAGCCCCAACTTCTTCCGATTAACCAAAAAAAAAATCGCTAAATACCCCAGAATGATTAGACGTTTAATTAAGTTTTTGTAAAATTTTATTAACAAAAAATAAATTTCGAATCGGGGGAAACGAATAAATTTAGTTTTAAAATTAATTAAAATTGTTAAAGAGGAAAAATTTGAAAACTAGATAAATTTTTGAGACCCACCCTTAAAAAATTTGTACCTCAAAATTTCTAGCCCCCCCCCCCCCAAAAAAAAAAAAAAAATCGCTAAATACCCTAGAACGATTGACGTATAATTAAGTTTTTGTAAAAATATTTTCAAAAAATGAATTTGGAAACGGGGGAAAAGAATAAATTTACTTATAAAATTGTTAAAAGAGGAAAAATTAAGCACTAGAGAAATCTTGATCCCCACCCTAAAAATTTTAAATTTAAAAAATTAAAACTCGGTTAATATCTCAGAGTAAAAGTGGGGGGGGGGGGAAGTGGGTGGTTGTTGCAAAAACCCCGAAAATAATCAAAGTTTAAAAAAGAATCAGTCTGAAAAAGAATAAAAGTGCCGAAATTTAAACACGGGAGAAATTTTTGACAACCCCCCCCCCCAACCTGAAAATTTGAAACTAAAAAAATAAAGTAAATATCTCTGAGGGGGGAGGGGAAATCCCCTTAAATAATCTAAAATAATCCAAATAATCCAAGTCTGAAAAACTCGAAAATAATTGTAAGTCCGAAAAGTGCGAAAATAATTCCAAGTTCGAAACCCGTAAAACCTACAATTTAAGAAGAATCTAATAAAATTTCGATCGTATTAATTTGATTACTCTTAAGATCGTTAAAAGAGGAAAAATTTAAACAACGGAGAAATTTTCGACATTAACCCCCCGTCAAAATTTGTAACTAACTAACAAACAAAAAATGGTAAATTGTGAGTAAAAGGGGGGGGGGGGGTTGCAACACCCAATAATGAATCCGAATAATAATCTTAGTCCTAAAAAAAAAAAAAAAATCTAGGTCTCGAATATAATTAAAGTCCGGAAAACGCGAAAATAATTCCAAGTTCGGAACCCGTAAAACCTACAATTTAAGAATAATCTAATAAAATTTCGATCGGATAAATTTAATTACTCTTAAGATCGTTAAAACTAGGAAAAAATTTAAACACCGGAGAAATTTTCGACATTACCCCCCGTCAAAATTTGTAACTAACTAACAAACAAAAAATGGTAAATATCTTTCAGTAAAAGTTTGGGGGGGGTTGTTGTAGCAACACCCCATAATGAATCCGAAAAATAATCAAAGTCTTAAAAAAAAAAAAAAAAACCTAGGTCTCAAATAAAATTAAAGTCCGGAAAACGCGAAAATAATTCCAAGTCCAAAAAACTCGCTGAAAGTCTAAAAAAAAAATAATTAAAATCTGAAATAACACTCGAAAGAAAAAGCTCGGTAAACTGTTACAATTTAAGAGGAATCGACACTGAAAATGGCCTCTTACTGCCATAAAATTTTGAGGGGGGTGTCCCCCCCTTTAGTGATAGCCTGGTTTTTATGACCGATCACCTAACCGATGTCGAAATCTTAGGTGTGTCCCCCCCTTTAGTGATAGCCTGGTTTTTATGACCGATCACCTAACCGATGTCGAAATCGTGCTCTTTCAATCCGCGTAGAATAACGAGGAGTGGCTCGATCACGGTATTCTCCAGCGTCGTCGAAACGTAAGCTTACGTATTCGTATGTCTCGGAATAGTTGAACGGACGAGAGAATGGTAGACGATTGCGTAGCGACCGGCGCGGAGTAGTCGCTACCCCAGGAATACAATTTTAAAAAAAATTGGTGTCAAAACGTGGCTAAATGAGTACTCGGTAGGATTGTGCCGATAAAATAAAAGGCATTTTCCGATCGACGTACTTTTTTGGCCGTAAAGAAGTTGTGGAAAACGGGAGTCTGTGGACGAAATTCCCATTTTTTGATTGCGAAATTTGTACTTTCGTGGAAACGGAAAGCAATTTTCCCTCTAAATCCCGCCAATTAAATGTACTCCGATGGCATCCACGCAGTAGTCTGGATGACAAGAACCCCGTGGAGTTGCCAAGTTACAAATGAATAATATTAGTTGCGGCTCCTCATCCCACTAGATGCGCGCGTTTCGTCCTAAAAGCACTGGCCGTCCGACAATTCCCAGAGGGGCGCATGCGTGGCCATCGAGATTCCTATCTTATCATTTTTCATCTCAAAATGTCTCTCCTCTCATCTCATTTTCACTACAATTTCGCGCCGCGCCAAGTCCACGCGCACTCCTGACGTCAATCCTATCGTTTCGTCCTAAAAGCACTGGCCGTCCGACAATTCCCAGATGGGCGCATGCGTGGCCATCCAATTTTCATTCTCATCTCAAACATCTCAAAACCTTTAAGTCCCCGGGCATGCTCACACCCATTCCTTCAACTGCGCATGTCTCTCCTCTCATCTCATTTTCATTTTCACTACAATTTCGCGCCGCGCCAAGCGCACTCTCAGTCTTATACTTCTGACGTCAATCCTATCGTTTCGTCCTAAAAGCACTGGCCGTCCGACAATCCCCAGAGGGGCGCGTGGCCATCGAGATTAATATCCAATTTTCATCTCAAATTCTTCATTCATCTCATCTCAAAACCTACAAGTCCACGGGCATGCTCACATCCCTTCTCATTTTCATTTCCTCGCTACAATTTCGCCAAGCCGCTGGCTCTCCGACTCCCAAACGCGCAATCTCTCCTCTTCATCTTGAAGCCACCTTCTGCGCATGCCTGTCTCTCCCTTCAGCATTACTCCTCTCTTCTCATCTTAAAAACTACACGCGCATTCTCCCCTTCTACATTTCAGTGGCGCCACCTTGCTTCACTCAATCTGCTATATTATTAGACTCGATATTTTATAAATTCATCTTATCAAATCTCTCAAATTCTTAACGAGCATCAAAACATTCCGCTTAAACAACTTATCAACTTTATGCTTACAAAATTCTTTCTCAATTTTTCTCAACATCAAATTTTCATCGCTGTTATCTCGACCTTACACCTAATTTTTCTTAATTTTTTCAGGCTTAAATTAAATTTATTCTTAGGAGATTTTTTTTTCAATGTTCATTCGTATATTTGAAATTCAAAACACGAATTATACATTTCCTAGTTCTGCGATTAAATAATTTTCATATTTTATATCGATTTATCATAAAATTTGGAACACTCAAAAAGTCGTCAGTCCCCTTAATATTCGATTCCTTCAAACATTCCCGTCAAACACGCCTTTTGCTCATCATGTCTCGTAACAACATACTCTTCTGCTCATGTTCGCTCACTTGCAATAACACTGAACAAAAATTACGACCCGATTTATACCTCATCCTAGTGCAAAAATCACCTCTTTCATTTTTAGCAATATTGAAAACACCACTAAACATCCATTTCAGAATTGTCCTTACTTAATTATACTACATCTATTAATTATCAAATATTAATATATTCTGTCACTATCGAACCCAAACATTATGAAATATTCTATTCAATATTGTTTAAGAAAAAAAAATCTTTTACCTTTATTTTTTTTGAAAATATTTCTATATTTGAAATATCTACAATTTCCCTTCTATTTCTTATGTATACTTTCGCTTTATCTCGATTTCGAGATCTCGAAAATGCTACACGTGTACCATCGAATGTTTGTTCCGTCCTAGACACATTCATTTTTAAATCGACTGCGGTCGAAAAATTCAACTTGCTTCTTTCATGATTTTAACTCATAAACGCTCATATCAAATATATACCAATCGGCTGTTTATATTAAAATCGCGCTAACCACAGTAGTTCCGATCTGCGTACGAGATGGCGCCACCATTCTAGCAATCCCGAATTCGGACGAAAACTGTACCTCACCCTCACAGCTTTAGACCTTTAGAATTGTACTGTTTCGAATCTTCCTACGAGATGGCGCCACCATTTTCATCCCCAATCCGGACGAAAACTGTACATTCCACGGCAATTTTTAATTTTTTTCATTCATCTGTGTTTTATTATATTATTTTTTCACCGCAATCGCGTGTGTTCGTAATTTTCATATACAGTTTCAATTTTCGAATATGTGGAAAAAAAAACTACAAATTGGCTAAAAATTTAAAATGGTATACATCCTCTACGCACAGATTATACGTCATCTAGCGAAAGGGATTAAATTTACAGGAATAAAACTCCGACGGTAACAACCGTCGAGAAGTGCATAAACACTCGGTATCGAAATTAATTTATGAAAGGACAACCTCGGAATCATTCGAATATACAAATTTGTAAAAAGTATACGGCATGAAATGTAATACACGCCTACTCACGATGCATATATTATGCATCCGACTGCCACTTACAATTTTAATTTAACTGAATGGTTTCGTTTTTAGACTGACGTGGGTTTTAAACGTGCTTTCTATTACTGAAACATTTTCGTGAGTTTCTCTTCCTCCAAGTTTGAAAGGGCTTCCAATATTTTATCCGACACACTTCCGCGACCATTTACCGTACCGCAGCTCCGAACATTTCTAGAATTCGGTCCAATCTACTACTTGAGTGCGCGGAAACGACAGCTCCGACGAAGTGAAGCCATATAGTTATTCGGATTCGAGATTTTATTTTTATAGCAAAAGGCATAGAACCTGACGTACGACGGCTTCGAAATTCCAAAGAATACTACACTGACAGTCGAGCAGTTTAAAATAATAAGACATTTAATACTATCTTTGAAAAAAAAAATTTTTTTTTCGCTTCCCGTTCGAAAATGCACCTGCTTCTTTCACCTAGTTCCGTGGTTTTCGACTCTGATATCAGTTTTCCCGGTAACGTCGTCTGCGGTTTATTTATTTATCTTTACACTTGTTCAAAAATATCAATGAATTCAAATTTCGTCTCAGGGGACAACGTGATAGGATTATGATGTCTCAATCCGTTGGAGACCATCTGCCGTACTCGACATTACGTTTTGCGCACGTTTCGTTGACTCGAAGAACGCTCGACGCCCCAATTTTTCGGTCCGCATTCCATTCATTTTTCGAGAATTCGGCAGTTTTAAAAATATATACATTCGCTTCCGTCTGCGTCGCTTTTAGAATTTCTCAAAAGTCCTATGTCACTGTGAATCTTTCATCCTTCGGTTTTTAGCTGTCTTCGCAGAGACATATTCATTTTCGTCGCGTGCATTCCTGTTTTGCGATTAAAGGCGTCTCGCTGTGTGATGCTGCCATCTAGTGGGCAGTGCTGTAAACTGTCGCCCGAATAAAACAGATCGACACCCCTCTTTAAATGTATACTGTAAACTTGCCGGGAAGCAACAACTAAAACATCAAATAACTCTCTGGCGTCACACGTTCCAGTCGAAAATTGGGAAAAACGGGTGGAAATCGCAATACGTGAAACTGGTTGCGACGTTTTATAAAAAATTCGACGACATTCGAAGGAAACGAAAAGGTTCGTTTCCAAAATGCGTGATTACTTTTCTACACCTTGCACGTAAACGCAAAACGGTTTTTCCAATACGACGTGTACATAGATAGATCAATATATGGCAAGAATATCTGGTACTAGATGTATTGCATTCATTTATGCTTTTCTCCTGCATCTATTTCGTCGTTGCTGTTTTATATATATATATATATATATATATATATATATATATATATGTGTGTGTGTGTGTGTGTGTGTGTGTGTGTGTATATACATATATATATATATATATATATATATATATATATATATATATATACAGTTGGATCTCTGTTTAACGACTTTCAAGGGACCGTGAAAAATCTTCCTTAAGTAGAGATCGTCCTTAATCAGAATTTGTGAAAAAGTAACATTTCCCTTCACACTTTACAGGCTTAGGACTGTCAATATATTTCTTAATATATGGGCGTGTTTATAAATGTTATTTTTATTATTATTATTTTATTAGCAAAATGTTATTTTAAATTACATTGAAAGAAGAGTACAAACAATACAATAAATTAGGTTTTTAAAACAGTCAAAAAGTGTTGATGGCTTCCTTTTTCGCCATCTTTTCGTTATTCTCTTTTCCAGATTTTCTAATATGCAAAATATGTCATCTTCCATATTCGATGTAATATACTGTCGGAGAACATCTAGAGAAGAAGTTGCATCTGTGTAAGACGGTGGCAGTGTCTTGTTTTTCGTATCTTCACCTTCGTCGTTTGATTTCATTTGCTATGTATATCTTCATAAATATGTTCTACATTTCTGTAATCTGTTGTTAAAACAGATTCATCACAATTGTAGAAATCTTGAATTGAAACAGCCTCATCTTCAACAAGACTTCTCCATTCTTCAGGGGTAATGTCATCTTTGTTGATTTCTACATCCGTGCTTTTCAGTTCCACTACAAGTTCTTTGTGAATTCCAGCATCGCGAAAGCAGTTTTCTATTGTAGATGAAGAAACTCATATGAAAAAATTCGTCGTTAAACAGAAACAACGTCGTCTTTAAATAGATTTTTTTATTCTTATTTATTCGTCTTTAAATAGAATTTTTTATTTAAATTATTTTTAGAATTTTAAAAATACAACTTAATTTCTAGACCTAAAAATAGATACACATGATTATAGTAAGAGAAGAAAAAAATCCAATATTTGGTACAACATACCTGCTTAACAGTTTAACATTTCAACTACAGGAAGGGTGCAAGAAAAAGTTTTCCATGGTAGTTTGACGTAATGAAGTTTTCAGGAGGCTGTTTATACCTCTTTCGATACCAATAGTCTCAGACCAAGATTCACCATCTAGCTTACGTTTCACGGTTTGATAAGGTGCTGAATCTAATAATGTCACGTTTTCGTAAGTGATAGTGGACAGTTCCCCGAAGATATATGCATCTCAGGGTTCAGGAATCCGCAACCAGGATGTGGGAGGTGGGAAAAAGGAGTCCCTGTCTTTCTTTGTCACTGGAGAAAAGTGAAATCGGATCCGCACGGTTAGGATGCCCCTGGGTCAAGCTAATAGGAAAGTCTTTAGCTAAAGCGTTTAAGGGGAAACTATTATGTCATGCCTAACAAAGAAAGGGATGCATTTTACGAATGTATTCCATCCCATCTTATCACTCTTTCTTTTAAAAAGAATAAAGAAAGAACTTCGTACCTTTTGAGGGTTTAAGTGGCTTTTTTTTTTTTGAAAAATGAAAGGAAAGCGAAGAGTGTAAAATGATTCTTAAAACCGGTGGATTGATTCTTTAAAGCGAAAATTTTAACATGGAAATAATAAATTTGTTTTTGTTTTCGCGATATTGATTCTTATAAACGGTTGATTCTTATAACCACTGATCACTATAAGCGGCGGTTACTGTAATTGATACAAAAATTTTGTCGTTAATGTTTAATTCCACATAACTGTAGTCATATTACACGTACTTCGGTGTGTATACACGCATAAGGATCAATTCAATATTTAGTAAATTCTCCGCGAGCTGTGATGACAGCCTTGCAGCGGTCTGGCGTAGAAGATATCAACTTCTGAATGTAATCATACGCATGCCATATGTTTTCTTTAATTTTTCACGTGGGCTTAACGCGCGGAGAAAACAAAGCGATCGGAAGTCGTGTATGTGTGCACTTCGGAATCGGCATTCTTGATTTTGTCTTCGTTCCCGCCGCGTCGACCGAAAACAATCTACGTATTAGACGTGTGTGTTAAATTTATGTTAAAACGACGCATATTTTTTCATAGTTTCTATTTATTAATGAAAATACAAAAAAAAACCCACCTGAAAAATAAATCATTTATTTGGTCTTATATTTTTCTGAAGAACAAAGTCCCTTAGGTATATTTGGCGTTGATTTTTAATACGAATGAAATTCTTGGCGCGATTTGTGAAAATTTGCTTTCGTAAGTAACATGGTGTGGGGAAGTGGGTCGTGATCGTATAGGTAACAACATTAATAAAAGGCAAAGACATACCTGTAACACGTTCTTTATTTGGACAGAGCTGTTAACTTTGTGGGGTTGGAGAGTGTGCTACAGAAAGAGGTTAGGCCTAGTTATTAAGGATATCCAACACGTGATTCAACATGTAAACGCATCTAGATTAACAAAAAAAAAATACCGTCCAAGTCCTGCAGACGAATGTTGAAATTCGTGCCCAGACGAAAAGGGGAAAAATCTCGCCATTTGGCGCTCGCCACAAAACCGCTTTCTGGTAGAATAGCGCGATGCAAATGGTCAGCGGCGTCAGTCTGTGGCGATAAAATGGACAAAAGAGCTTCGTCAAATATGCCAAGTGCCAAGGCCCTTAGGGCCTGTTCACGTAGGAGTCCGTTGCGTAGCGTTAAGGGAAAGATGACCTTGAGACGAAAATAAACCAATCATAGGCATTAAAAATTTCATTGCTAATCGTTTGGAGGCATATGATTGGTTTATTTTCGTCTCAACGTCATCTTTCCCTTAATGCTACGCAACGGACTCCTATTTGAACAGGCCCTTACTGCTATTTGTGCTTTATTTACGTTGGTTTTCCTGTTTAGTTCCATATACTGTTATCTGTAGGTGCGAGTGACTCGATGAAGACTGTCCATTTTTTTTTACTTTTATAGTTTTTAATATCAGTTTTTATCCTAGCATTTAACCTGTGCATTTCACCTCGCACCGACGGATCGCCCGTATACTGGGATGCTCAAATGAATCGATGAATGATAAAAGACGTCATTAAAACGTGATGGAAGGCAAATTGAATCTGTCATTTTGAAAAGGGGTCTTCTAACTTTTTAACGTAGGATTACGTTCCTCCATAACTGTCCCCCGGAAAGAAAAATTTCAGAACCGTCCGTCGTCGCGAGTTATAATTTTGGCAGGCCGCCAAACCCAGTCTGTATCGCTCGGGCAAGCAGTAAACAGTTAAACAGAAAAGTACCAAAATGCGTCAAAATTTTGACATGCATATATGTTTATGTATACATACTTACATATAGATAGATACATATATACATAACACATACATACATATACACATACAAAAGAGGTAAGCAACGATAAGTAATCCTACGTCAATAATCCACGGTAGTTTCGTTAGAAGAGACTACCTGAAATTTTTAACATTTTTTCATGAAAAGCAAAAAAACTATTTCGCCTTCATGCATTATTAGTTAGACTAAATTTAGTATTCATTATGTTTAAAAGGCATCAGTCCTCATACAAAAATAAAATTTGTTTATATTTGTTTAAACTGAGTGGGGGGGGGGGCAGAAAAGTTGGAGAAAATTAGAGATGACCCCTTTTCAAAATGACCGATTCAAATAATATTTATCAGGATTATACAAAAGAAATAAAAGATGATGATGAGATTAATAGAATTGATACTCTCTAACGGGATTTCCCTAATTTTTTAAATAGTTGCCAATCGAAGGGTTTGCAGACAAGTTATGGAATTATACATCAACAAATGAACTAATCAAATATTAATTGAATGTAACTTAAGCGTCTTATGTTGTGCATATAGATACCCAGAACACAATTTCGATGGGTCGCTTGTTTATGCTGATTTTAACAGTCCTGTAGTCAACCGTAAGTGCAAAGTATGCATATGCAGGATCCTGAATAAAAAGGCCGGTACTGTTGAAAACCATTAAAAACTTATTAAAAAAGCACGAGCCGAAAATCAGTGCTAACTCCAAAATCAGCTATAAAGTTACGGAAAAACAGCCTTAAAGACATCTTAAATTCTTTTATTCGCGATTAAATTGAAATTGTCCTATTCGGTAGCAAATCGTTTCTTTTTTACCTTATTGTTTTCAAACATGAATCAAATTATCGACCTTACGGCAAAAATCAGGGCCAAACCCATAAACCTCCAAATAGTTGGATAATGGGAAAAATAGCCTTAGGCCTTGTTCACGTTGCTTCTGGAGCGTTTATTCGGTGGCACCGGAATTGTTGACGTGACCAGTGATTGGTTTGACAGATGAATCAAGTTTATCGACCTTAAAGCAAATATCAGGGCCAAACCCATAAAACGCCAAATAGTTAGATAATAGGAAAAACAGCTTATGTCTTTTTCACGTTGCTTCTGGAGCGTAGCGCTGCGTTGGCGCCGGAATTGTTGACGTGAAAAGTGATTGGTTTGACATATCTTATGGTCATTGCACTGAGCTCTGTGATGGGTTAAAAATTCGTACAGCAGACGCTAGGCTCCGCTCCGGAACTAATGTTGACAAAGCCAAGACAATGCAAATATTGTACCAGTTAAAGTGATCTCGAATCGTTTCAGGGTACCGCATTCTGTTAGGAAATATGTAACCATTTTGCACTTCTTTTCCAAACTGCATTAGACTCCGTGAGCCAGAAATGTTTTCTACTAAAAGTATATAATCGCATGACCGAGTGCTGATCGAAACAGCGTAAATGATATGAAAACACACTCATTGGGAAAGTCACTTTGAGACAAGAATGAGAAAAAAAATGTTTATTGCCAAATACAGCCGAAAAAAAAATTGAAAACATAAAATTTAAAATAAATCATGTGTTAACAAAAAAGAAATTGAAGTTCTGTAATCGACATACTTTGAAGTTCTCTAATCAATATAGTTTGAAGTTCTGTAATCTACATAGTTTGATGTTCTGAAATCTGCATAGTTTGAAGTTCTGTATTCAACATAGATTGAAGTTCTGTAATCAATATAGATGGAAGTTCTGTGATCAATATAGCTTGAAGTTCTGTATTCAATATATTTTGATCATATGAATCAAGTTCTGAAATCAATATAGATTGAAGTTCTGTAATAAATATAGTTTGAAGTTCTGTAATCAATATAGTTTGAAGTTCTGTAATCAATACAGTTTGAAGTTCTGTATTCAATATAGATTGAAGTTCTGTAATCAATATAGTTTGAAGTTCTTTAATGAATATAGTTTGAAGTTCTTTAATGAATATAGTTTGAAGTTCTGCAATCAATATAGTTTGAAGTTCTGTAATAAATATAGTTTGAAGTTCTGTATTCAATATAGATTGAAGTTCTGTAATCAATATAGTTTGAAGTTCTGTAATCAATATAGATTGAAGTTCTGTGATCAATACAGCTGAAGTTCTGTAATAAATATAGTTTGAAGTTCTGCAATCAATATACTTTGAAGTTCTGTAATCAATATAGATTGAAGTTCTGTAATCAATATAGTTTGAAGTTATGTAATCAATATAGTTTGATGTTCTATAATCAATATTGTTTGAAGCTCTGTAATCAATATAGTCAGTGTTTTTCTATGCCGAGGAGTCATTCGAGAGAAGAACCTAAAAAGCGACAAAGCAAAAATTATCACTGGAGGCTATGATGTTAAAAAGTAAACTATTTTATTCAAATTCGAATATATTTTCCCGCGTAAGTGTAAACGCTTTTGGAAGAAAGCACCAAAATTATGTGTTTTGTACGGAAAATTATTGCTCCCTTCTCACTCATCACTAAATAATAAAAAAAAATATTGACACACACATTCGTGTACACATTATCAAAATGATTACTTTATTTTATAGTACCAACCTCAGCGTTAACATGGGTGTGGGAGCACTACTATTTTTATGAGCACACATAGCGGAAGAGGTACTTATTAATAATAATCATGTTACCTTAAGTCGATGTTGTGACCTTACAGTGCACTGGCGATGAAAGGACAATCCTTTTGGCAAAAAGAAAGACTGATGTCATTACAAAATTCGTTAAACGACTGGTTTTAAACCGATGGTGTACGAAATCGGCAGCCATAAAAAAAGGCAAAAAATACTGATGTCATCGTTTCAAAAAGACCGCAAATTAAACAATTTTATTAAACTGGGAACATTTTTCTTTGTTGTGGCTCGCAAGCTTTGTGCAATATTAAGCCAAGGATTTTGCAGCCAGTAGAGCAAGTGCAAGCTAAAAAATTTTTGTTATTTTTAAGTTTTCATAGGTTACGTTTACTATTAAGTTTATTTTTACGTTAAATTCGTTATACGATCATCAATTTTAGACTTGATTCCCCTTTGTGTGACTTATGTAATGCTCAACAATTTTTCAAAGCTGATCATTTGGACAAGTGCAGTGCGATCGTTTATTTTAACGCCATCGTACAAAAGCACTGAAAAGCTGCTAATGATCTAGCGGCGTGAAAGCCAATTGCAACAAAAAATACTATATAGGGCTTTTGTCGCATCCCTGGAAAACTGCGAATTCTCTGAGGAAAACTTGCCGCGTTGATGGTTATTAACGACTTCAAAACGTGACCACTGCACAAAAAGCCGTGACAGTTTGGTATTCGTGAACGGGCGTAAGATGTATAAATTTGACACGATTTACTTACATAATTATTTTTCTTTGGCCGTAACCGTCGAAACTTCTTTTTGAACCAGCCTTTGATTCTATTTTTAAAGTTTTCTTGCCCACGACTTTCTTTTCTCAAAATACCATTCACAGAAGTCTTAGGGGAACCATTTTTGACGCAGTTAGATTCAGATGCAGACGGTGTGAAAGCTCCGTTCACAAAATCGCCACAGGCCATTGGCTCTTGGACGGCAGCATTAGTATTCTTTTCATTGTCCACATACTTTTGGGTACTTTCAAGTGGTTCTCCACACACTGGTACCGGCGGATGAAAGTCGCCAGAACCCAGGTTTAC
This sequence comes from Dolomedes plantarius, assembly GCA_907164885.2. Taxonomy (NCBI): domain Eukaryota; kingdom Metazoa; phylum Arthropoda; class Arachnida; order Araneae; family Dolomedidae; genus Dolomedes; species Dolomedes plantarius. The sequence goes on from CAJRAI020000096.1 coordinate 99,064, forward strand.
AGCAGCACCTCGCAGGAATGGATGTCTGGCAGCTTCTGTGGCAGTGGGCCTCTCGCCGGGAACTATTCTCATCAGAGACAACAGGAAGTGCAGGGCATCAACCAACTCTGCTCGGGAAAATCTGACGCAGGGCATAGCTTTTCGCATCAGTACGTAAAAGCTTGATTCCTGAAAGGAAGCAAAGCAGAGTTAGAGCCGACTTAGGTGGGAAGTCGAAAATAGGCTTTAAATAGACCTCGACTTGAAGAAAACTTAGGCGCATGTTTGAGCCCTAATTGACAGCAAATCCTTACTCTTCCATCTTAGTCAAAGTTCAACTGCTAAGTCATAAAACAAATTTTATTTTGAAGAGAAACACTTTTGTTTATTACTTGCTTAACTGCCCATTCAAAGAGATTAAACTTGGGAGCTAAAACTTGGAAACTTAGATATGAAATGGTAAGTATCAATCAAAATTTTTATTAAGTTCCAACGAAAAATCCGCATGTTATGAGACTGTTAGTGGTGTATAGTGTACTTCCCCAAATTGCCAAAAATAGCTTATAAAATGTTAAGAGTGAAGTTTTAGACAGTGAATCAGCATCGATATGACGGAATTCATGTTCGGGTAACGAGATACATTTAAGAAGCTATTGGAGGAGATAAGTACCCAATTCCTAAAGCCATTAGATCATAATTGCTATTTTTAGGCAAAAAATAGGCGCAAAGCAATGCCTAATAGAGGCATTGCTTTGTGTGCGGATATTAGAATTTAGTAAAACAAGGTGAACATCCGACAGCCAGAAAGTAAACTTTAGATTTCTTGCTTCGATAGTTACGAAGAACGTGTGAAACTTAATGATGCAGAAGCCAAATTTTGCAAGAAATGGTCAAATAGTAGCTTTACGTAATGGAATATTTTATCTAAAAGTGTCTTAAGAAAAAGTGTTATACAAACAGAAAAATTGTGGAATAGTTTAGAAAAATCACAAGAACCTAAAAATGGTTTCGGTTTCAAATTCGTCTATGAAAATAAGGCACTAGGCCTAACCTTCTTGAAGAACTCACCTCCAAAGCTTTCATTAGCACCGGTCTAGTTTGACCATCCCACGTCCATCCAGGACTGTTTTCCATATGCATTTGGGGCCAATGCCCCGTTAAGACGTTCAAGGCCATGAGGCCATATGTCCACATATCAAATGGCACGCCTTCGACACCACCAGAACCAATTGGGTGCCAGCATTCTGGAGGACGAAACTGGAGAGGAGCACATAGGCTGAAAAGGAAAGAGAGGTTGTTAAATAATTTTATCAAAAATATTATAGCTTTATATTCGGTATTTTGTTGATTACTCAAGCGTAATTTATTAGAGTAATACTTTCACAAACTGTGACAGAAGTGACCTTCCTCTTGTAACATTTGCTGAGTTAAACTCGAGCACGAGGTTTTGAAAACTTTTGCTTTCACAGTCTACATGTTTATTCTTCAAAATGTAGGTCTGTTTTTAAGTGTCGTATGCTTTTTCATTACATGTGATTGACCAGTATTAATCAAAGGTTTTCGATCAAAGCGAATTTGAGGTCAGAGGTCTTTCTTTCTTTTACTATAGTCAGGCCTAGCAGGTAGCAATTATCTCGATATACTCGTCTTGAATTTTAATCTAGACTGTTTTATATTTAGTGACTAAACAGTGCTTCAGACACGATTCCAGGAGAGGAAATCTTACCATTGAATGTTATGTGCAATGTATGATGGTTTGTCTCAACCCCACGTATGTCGGTGGTTAACGCAAGTGCGCGAACCCTTTCATTCAATGCACCATCAACGCAGCAGACATTAAATGGATACCAGGCTAATGGATGGCTAATGGATACCAGATGTTTCCGCAGGAGAATTATTTACGTGCATCCAACAGTTACTGATACGTTACTCCAGCAAACTACTTCGGATTCTTATAACCGAAAGCCCTCCTTGAATTCCCGTCAATTCATGATTTCTGCAGTTCGTGATTTCTCCGGTAAAAAAGAAAATGAATCAAGATCACGCATTAATCTCTCATAAACCAGAATGGTATAAAGCAAGGCTGTAGACGTCACTAGACGATTTGTGAAAAAAAAAAATTGATTGTAAAACTTTCATTGAAGAATGTGGAGAGAAGCCCCCCCCCCCCCATCTAACACGAAAAAGGTTGGCAAAGATAAGTACGATTAATTGATCCGAACCTGATTATCTTCCTCTCAGTGATACTGAGCCCCGAAAAATCGCAAATGACGGCCGAGTCATTCGCCGTTATTAAGACGTTGTCCGACTTCATATCCATGTGAGCGAATCCCGCGGCGTGCAGGTAGTCGAGACCATTGAGCGTATCTAGGAGCCACCTGCGGACGCGGTCCAGACCTCGGACGTCGGCGAGAAATTCCATCCCGTGCACCACGTCGCAAAGTGCTGCGGGATGGCGGGGCGAAACGAACAGCTTGAGTTCCATGTCGGGCACTGACATGACGTCCAAGACAGGAAGCACGTTTGGATGGTTGAGGCAGGGCCAGATCACGTCTTCGATCTCCCTGTAGCTTTCCTTCGTGATGACCTTGATGGCAACTTGTATTTTTCGAGGCGAGGTAGCAGAGAGGACTTCCCCAAACGAGCCTTTGCTCAGTGGTTTGACATCCTTGTAGTTATGGCTTTCCAAGAACTTGACGGCTGTACCATGGTCTACTCGTTGACCGAACATTTCTTTTGTTTACTATTTTTTTTCTTTTTTTACAAAAATTAGTTGAACTGGCCGAAAGAGATTGTATAAAGTTATGAGCTTGTAATTGCTTTTGGAGGAAGTACGTTTAAGTTCTTTAAAGTTATAAGCTACTGAGTCCAAATAAAGGATCGAAAATTTCACAGAAAAAGTGTGTTTTGATGAATATTATGTATTATACAAAACAATCAAGTATATCACAGTAAGTTAGTCGCACTCGTAAATAAATACCGCTTTTAGTAGCAGAGTCACAAATCGCTTTGATAGCTTTTTATGAAATGCGAGTTCCAATTTGTTTCACGCGTTTACATTGTTTCTTTTGAGCATTGTTGGCAAGAAGCAGCATTTGTTTCATTGTTGGGTTTACTCTAACACAAGATGAATTTAAGGTACCTCTGTCGATAACCTCATATTGTTGAACATTTTCCCTTCGACAGACAACACATGATACCAAAACAAGTCTGGTTATCATAAAGGGGAGGAATAAGTAATTAGGAAACTTGACAACTAAGTGATATCCTCAACCTTTTTGTGGATAGGAGGTGCTTAGTTAGTAATAAAAACGCGTCACTGCTGCCGGAGACATTAAATATTTAAGCTTGAGAAGTGAAATTCATAATACATTAGGCTTTATTAAAGGGCTGATATTGAAATCTCGGAAAGCTGCCGTTTCGATGTACCAGGACTACTGTTTTTACAGACTTGATGTCTATCTACGTAGGTTTCTGGAAAAAGAACCTACTTAAAATTTTGCAGCAAGCTTAGATGGTTCCGCATATTCCTCTGTCAGCTGTTTTTCGAAGCACAAAATATTGAAGGAACTGATACCTGGAGCACTCTCTTTAACATATAAATATACACGACCTTGTCCAATTTCTGAGATCCATCATTGGTCCCTTGTATAGCGATGGCTCGATAGTGAACCGAGCCCCCAAAGCATAATGCCGAATAACTCCCCGAATGTACCATATACCAAGCTTTGAAAATACTGGAAAATTGGTACAATGTTAACAAAAGGAAATTTTATTTAAATCAAACTGTTTATCAGCCATTCCCTGTGACCCATCTACTTTTTCATCCACATCTATTTTGTGAAGTACGATCTTCCCACATGTCCCCCCTGGGGGTGCTCGGACAAAATGGAGGTGGCAACCAGCAGGGTGGCTTCTCTGACCCTTGTGGTGTTAAGCTACAACTACACATACGCGAATAAGCTGCGAATAAGATCCCCCGTCACCTCTTGACACATTTTGGTGTCGATTAGTCCCCCCCCCCAACGTGGGGGAAGTATTTCGTCGCTTTGATCATTCGTCTTAAAACCGAGCGGTTTGAGGACGAATCATCAAAGGGACGAGGGACGCCATAAAACCTCCTGTAGGCGAGGAGACCAATAAATCACTGCTTTCCCCTACACTTCGCTCTCTGTTTCGCGAATGTATATTCCCAGTATAATGTATAAACCGGAGCCGCACAATTCAGCCCGAAGACTATATGGACCTGGTCTGAAACTTCCCGCCAGGGGGCGTTAGAAACAAAAACATACAGGAGTTTCACTGTAACAGACTTATTAAAATATTTCGTTGCGATATGCTGACTCGGAGAGTAATTCGAATGATGATACGGTTTTCGTCTCTCAAGATTAAAACGATCGGTTGCGATAGGCCGTACGAAGTAGCGGCCATCCACTAGAGAGAGAGAACTGTATAAAAAGATTCCGCACATTTCATTGATGAGGCCTAAGACGATTCTTAAGCTGTTCAGCAATATTGAGCTCTATAAAAGTGAATAATCTTTCCTTATTTCAGTCAAGCTGTAATCGGTTATTTTAAGATGAACAAATGCAGCTATAGGTTCTGCACTTTATGTACGACAGAAAAGACATTTTAAAGCGATAACTGGAAAAATTCGATGCCACTTTGTATACCTTGCGTATCTCTTATAGAGACATTTCAAACTAGAACTATAGAGTAGCAAAGACAGGAGTGAAATCGGGCAAGTTGGTCAACCCTTCGCCTTTACGAAGGGTTGACCAACACATGCCCGATCCTCCTGTGACTTGAAAGACGTGGTTGACCTCCACGTCTTTCAAGTTTAAATCCTTCAATTCCCTATTTTGTCTTAAGATAATTGCTTTAAAACCTCCCTTTTTTCGAAACCGTTTTTGGTTCCCTGTCTGGTCTATAAACGGCGCCAGTGGTCCAATACCCAATCTCATGATTGGAAGCGGTCATTTCGTTTCATTTTAGAGAAAGTCATCCTCCAGCTATCTGTACTTTAGCGCCTAGTTATCGGTTTACGGCTGATCTACGTGGAATCTGAATTTTTCTCGCAGGCCAAATCTAGGACCGATCCATTCGACAGCCGTGCCATTTTTCTGAATTCATGCTTAGTAACTTGTTTACTTCGGAAAATTACTGCATGTTTATTAATTAATTATACGTTCGGAGGTGGAAGCAGTGCAACTCCGTAAACCTACACTTTTAGACAAAAAAAACAAACACACACACACACACGACGCACCAAGGGCTAATGCAAATTGGACACAAATTGACATGCATACAGGTTTCGACGGAAAATGCAAAATTTCAAAGTTTGGCAGCCAATGAATGAACACTTGACGCTGCAGCGCTTCTTAACTACTCAACTGGCAGGCTATTAAAGAGGAGAAATTTCGATCCCAGGTCAAAAATTCTTTGCGAATTTCATTCCGTGTACTCAGGTAGACAGTAAATATTTCTCACATACAGGTGCGTGAACAATATGTGAAGATGTCATCATCTGAGAGAGAACGTGTAGTTGGGCTCAAAGAAGCCGGTCGGTCTAATCGGCGAATCGCTCGACATTTGGATAGGAGCGATGCCACTATTAGACGATGTTGGCAGGAATAGGTGGACCACGGCCGAACACAGCGTCGAGAAGGAAGCGTTCGGCCTAGAGAAACGACAGAAAGTGAGGCCCGAGCAATCGTCAGAACGGCACTCACAGCCACAGATTCATCATTATCAGCGGTCGTACGTGCAACTCCTACTTCAGTGACCACAAGAACCTCTCATAGGCGGCTCAGAGAAAGGGGACTGAGCTCACGGCGTCCTTTGCACCGACAACCATTGACCTCTGTACACCGACAAGCCCGTTTGCAGTGGTGTCGGGCCCACTGACTGGAGTAGAAGTGTTTTCAGTGATGAGCCCCGATGACCAACGAATGCGTGTCTGGAGACACCAGGGACAGCGGTGGGATACCAACCTGATTCTCTTCCCCCATACGCCAGGAGTGATGGTCTGGAGTGCCATTTCATTGCATAGCAGGACCCCGTTGGCACCCTTACAACACAACGGTACGTCGACCCGTTGTGTTGTCCTTCATATCACGCCATCTGTCGTGGAGACACGACACGTTATCAGAAAATAGAGAGGGGGACACCGCAGGTGCGGAAAGCGATATTTAGAGGGGTAGAGGATATATAACTGAAGGAAATGAGACAAAGAAGTGCCTTGACCAGCTGGGTGTAATGAGCTGCGTAGGCGAAATGAAAGATGAGATGTGACAAGTTGGGGGAGTTGAAAACAAGAAAAGGGGTCACCAGATGCGTTTAACGAGCTGGGAGAAGGTGAAATTGGATGCAAAGAGGAGGCTTAGTTGAGATAAGAAACGGGGTTAGGCAGTTTTTACGATGTGGGACTTTGTTAAAAAGCACAGCAGGAGTCGGAGAATAGCGAGAGAAGCCCCAGAAGGGTGCACGGGCATAGGCCCCCTTCAATTTTGATTGGAGAGGATATTAATATAAAAATAGATGGTCGGCCAATGAAGTGGCCCCGGATCGACTTATTGGGCAGGAGATAGCCACCAATGGAGGCCTGAATAGGTAATTAGAAAAGTTTAGCTCGATATGAAATGTGGTAGAGAAGCAAGATATTAACTTGAGAACTCAAAAGAGACGCAGGCAGCTTTTAGACGAGCACAGACGGCCGCAGTGAAAGCGCCCGGCGGAGATAAAGCCCCAGAGTTAGACGGAAATTGAGAGGACAAGCTGCTTACGGACGGACCTTAGAGAACCGAGGCCGTCGTCTACGCCAGATATCTACGAGTATGAGAGTAGAGGTTCGACAGATGGCGAGATGAAGTGATCTGGAAGTTAGCCTGGAGAAGTAGATGTAAGCCCTATATACCGGAGTGACCGACCGCTTACCCTGCCGACAACCAAGAAAGAAGCTGACCGATGATTGACCCCAGCCCAGCCGAAATGAGTGTGCATTGACGGAACAGGTTCCCTGACTGATGCCGCCAGCGTATGGTGATCCTGCCGCTTCTCTGGTCCAGAGACGTCCGATGATTCCCCCCCCCCCTCACCTTGACGGAGAAACTATTTGTAAGGAAAGGTCTTTGGCGTGACGGAGTGTCTTCAAATAAGGTAGGAGCGTTTAAAGTTTTGCTAATTCTGCCAATGCCCAGTACGTACTAGTAATCAAAGGTAATTAGATGGGGTTAGGTTAATGTGAAATGTTGCTTAATGTGATTTGCTATGTACATAGGTATCTATCCTAAAATATTTGGTTGTGGAATTCCGTAATAATTGGATTAGTGTGTTATATTGATTTAGCAATGTGTTTATGTGTATCAGTTAAGAATCTTACTGATGTATAGGTGGGATTATTAATTAAGAAGATTGCTTTATAATTAAGCGATGGCAATGAATAGTTGAAGGAGGGTATTGATGAGAATAAATAATGTATTAATGATAAGAAATATTGTTGTAACATGATATAGGAGTAATCGGAATTAAGTAATGAATGATATGAATTGTATGTGTATTGTGAATGTTTAATAAATTGATTTGTATGTATACATATGAGTAATCACTTATAATTATTCAAAGTACTAACTTGCAATTTGTTTTCACATCTGGCTCTACGATATCCGACTCAATTCATCCTCCGAATTTAAATAGAAAAATAAAGAAATTTCTTTTTTACTATTAAATGTTGGTTCGATAAATTGCATACTTCATATAGCGTTACAAGAAATTCTAACTATCAAAATTACATACGAAGCACATTATGAAAATAACATTTAATAATATATTCTGGGAAGTTTAAATGAATTTTTTATGCGATATTGGGACCCGAATTTGTGATGTGAAAATCTGGGTAGAAACAGATTTTGCTAAGGGTTCTTATGTGGGATGTTTAGTGGTAATATTTAGGTTTAACTGTAGTCAAAAAAAAGTAATGAATATATCTATGTCGTTGAAAAATAAGTACTTAATTTCAAAAGTTTTATTTATTAAAAACAGAAAGATAAACTTTGAAAATTACAGCCGAGAATTTGTTCTCGATTTCAAATTCCCGAAACAAAAATACATATTTATACAACATCGAAAAAATTCTTGTTCTCTTATCGGACTTTACGAAACCCGGGATAAAGCATTTTTGAAAACAGGAGAATGTCTTAATTAGTTTTATTTGGCTTAGAATCGAATCTATGCTCTGAATTTTCGTTGCAGTTAACTACTAACGGACAGGGCAAGATTTAGACTATAGGCACAACTCGGGATGGGGGCCCCCTAACACGGATGTGGGCGTTTAAAATTTCCAAAATTGACACACACAAAAAAGTGATCATGAATCATCGTGAAAGTATCATTTTACCAAGAATTGGCTATTTGAAGCGTAGAGGCCTAGAGCAGTATCGAATAACGAAAAGCAACACAACATATTAACTTCATCATTAAAACACCGATACAATGCAACCAGAAAAACTTACGAATCCCTTATATACACTATAACATACATATGATGAACTATACATATAACTGTACATATGATGAACCAATCAATCAAATTTAAAAGGAGATATAAAAAAAATTGCTATCAAAAATGTAAAATTAAAAAAAAATTGAATTGGGAATTTTTTTTCTTCTTCTTTTAAAATAAAAATTTTGGGGGGGAGGGGGCAACATCCGGGGGCCCTTTGGCACGGGCCTACAGGAAAAACAGGGCCTGCATTCAAGGAGTGCGTTTATTTCGAGAATTCAAGCGAGCGTTCAGTTTTAAACTGCACTCACTCTCTTTGTTTCCTTGACGCACGAAAATTTCACCGAGGGAATGTGACGTCATCGTGAGGTTAGTTCTGAATTACAAAAAAAAATTTCGCTTGTCGGAATATATTACAATACTTCGCGATGACGTCACATTTCTTGAGGCGATAATAAATTATCGTCTGGAATTGCAAGTGAATAAAAACGGCCGATTTGTTTCAGTTATTTAACAAAAATGAAATCCCCTCGAAAATGTATTTAAATGTTTCGTCCTCGATTGAGTTTTTAAAACAACGAGAGGTAAGATAATAGTTTCACTTTCCCACAGATGGTAAATTGCTCGCTTTGAGAAAATTAATAATTCTTGCGTGTCTATTCTAAATTTATTTGAAAAGAACGCTTTCAAAACCCACTAATATAAAATTTTTTAAAAGAACTTCCTCCATTTTTTTTTCCACATCGAAAATGAATGCCGAGCCACCCGTTTTCACTACAGTTAAATCTATCCGAGTAAACGTTTCAGAAGATATCGTAACGGCCGGCTGTTAAAGAGGAACAGATCCGCAAAACAGACTTTCAAAAATGTGAAACAGAAAACTTGTTGATTCAGCAAGAACTTAGACTTTTATAAACAGAGGGCCACCAGGCGAGAACGAAAATTATTTGCGCTCAGCTTTCTCTTGAACTCAACGGTCCCGCTGAAGCGAAAAGTCCGTTGGCCACACTCACGTGTTTTTGAAATGGTCGGTTACGAAGAGATCACAATTTATTTTTATTTTTCATTAGAGGAAACGTCAGATAGTTTCGACGTTTGACTAACACCACATGCGAAAAAAAATTACAAGTAAAATGTTTTATTTCATACTATGTAGAACCATATCTGGAAGTAGTCAACATGTGGTTCGGTGGTTAAAAGTTTCTAAACCAAAACGACAGAATACTCGAAAGTCAACAGAATTAATATTAAGAATAACATATAATGAATATAGAATTTAACTAAGAAGCAGTTTTTCGAAGTGTCACAAAAACTTACTTAACGCGGGAATCCGATTTGGTGAAAATCAATGCGCTATGCAGGAAGTGATCTATTTATAGAAATCTTGCTCTACAATTCACAACAGCAGCTGTCGGTAGAATTACACTGGGAACAGTTTATGATTTAAAATTTTAAAAAAAAGTTAGGTAAATAATTTAAGAAGGAAATGATCAGACTGGAACAGTATCAGTAAAATGTTATCCTATAACCTTTTTTGTAAATTTCAGAAAGCGTTGTACGTTGTGTTATGCTTTGAATTTTGATTTATAAACATCATGGTTTGGATGACACATACTTAATTTCTGATTCAAGACTGATTCAGTAAATTTTTTACCCCAAGTTTAAGCAAAAGCTGGCGGATTAAGGAATGGGATGCCAAAACTGAATTCAGACCATATATATATATATATAAAAGGCAAAGTCTGTGTGTGTGTGACCGAGTTTTTGTCTGCTCGCAGCGCAGCGCAAAGACGGTAGATCGGACAGTCTTGAGATTCGACACGAAGATGCCTCCCGAGGTCTCATTATGCACCTCGAAGCCCTTTTTTCGATTTTTTAATTAGATTTTCCGTAATTAAATATTTAGTCGCGATTTGGAGCTCCCGGACGAGTAAAAGCCCCGTAAATCCTAACGTATCCGTCCAAGAATTTTTTTTTTCGGACGAGCCTATACGGGAAAGATGACACTATACGGAAATCACAATTAAAATTGTCTGTCTTAATTTATCGATTAATTGTGATTTTTTTTCGATCGCCTGTACGCACCCGTTTTTCGGAAAAAAACGCGATTTTGTCCGTGACCCTTTTTTCCAAATTGTCGAATCGATACGTAAATGTCGTTACATTTTTACGAAATTTTTATCTCAGAGACCCTAGACATCACAGTTTCGAAAGCCAGAACCAAAATTAATTTACAAATTGTAGTTATTTTTTAATAATTTATTTTATGATTCGGAAACTCTTGCGAGAAATCTCATTTTGGAGATTTCGTTCTTCATTTCCGGACGAAGGTAAAATAGGAGAAAAACCAGTTTTTCGACGTCATGCACGTGTTGGGGCGTTTGTTTTCTATGAGGGATTCGGTGGTTAAAGGAAATCGATTACTATTGCAGTGATAATCGATTAAAAAATCATATTTAGTAATGCCGTAATTTTTTTGGCCAGCACTTAGTTAATATCATATAATTTGTGGTGTATTTGTGGAAAAAATCTATGAAGATTTCAAAGAATTTCAGCATGTCGAGGATGTGATATATTCGCTTTCAAGGAAATCGATTACTATTGCAGTGATATTCGATTAGTAATCCTATGTCAAAAATTTTGCCAAAATCTGCCAGAAAGGATTAAATTTATATGGGTAAAATAATGTATCGTGGTGAGGAAAAGGATGACAGCGACGCCCATTAACAAAGGGTTAAGGCTACTAAAAAATTGGTAATTACATTACCCGAGCAACGCCGGGACGGGTACAGCTAGTATATATATATATATATATATATATATATATATATAATTTTAAAATGACCTGCCAAGAATATTATCACTTCCATAAAGAAAATGATAAAAAGAAAGACATCGAAAAAGATTAGATTTCCCATCACAACCTCTTTACGTTGGGAATGAGATTAGTAACTCTTGTTACAATTTTAATTTTTTTCAAATATTTTATCAAAGCGGTAGTTATCTAGCGGTAGTTGGGAAACAAACTTCCCGCTGGCTTTACGAGACTCGTAAGCGCACACGGGATCTTCGCCTCGCTCAGATACCCTTGCTCCACTTCGCTACGCTACGTTACGCATCCGTCCAAAAACATTACAGAAAAGCCACTTCCGCTGGCTTCGCTACGCACCGCTAGCTGTAGTACAGTACCACAAAGCTTTCGCTTGATTTGGCACCCAGAGCATTCATAAAAAGTGAGTGGAAGGCGTTCAGTTGATTGTTTTAATTAAACTGAAAAGTATTATTCCGACTCTAAATTATTGACGTGTTGGGTCAGATGTTTTACCCGTCATTAGTGTTCATATCGAGTTTATTGGAAGTTACGGAATCCAACGAAGAGTAATAAGAAAACGCACAATACACTCGAGCACACACATGTATATACCCGAACGGTTGCTGACGTTCATGCAGAGAATGGGACTCGAACTTAGGTACGGAAGGCCAGTGCCCTAGCCTTTCGGCCATCGTCCGGCATCTAGGATAGACATGTTGAGAGCATCATGTAGCAAGTATAAACCTTATTCGTCCAAAACAGTTAAAACAATGTCCCAACATTAAATTTTTGAAATTTTAAACCGTCCATGCCCTACCCGGGATTTGAAACCGAGACGCCGACAACTATACGATGCGCATTTTTACGCTCTCCAATTTTTATGACACTCACACCTGTCCTATCGTCTGGACAGCATCCTGTGCTATCGTCTACACCAGGAGTGTCAAACTTGCGGCCCAGCCAATATATTGGAATATATATAATATCCCTCCAATATATTGGCCCTTCAATATATTGGAGAAGAGATGTCAAGTGTCAGGACACACTGAAGAGAAAATAGACGTCATCGTGACGCATTTTGTAAGATCTACCGATCCAATTTTTATTTCATTCGTGGCCTAGTTAAAAACGCGTCAGAATCTTTAAACAAAATAAAACAACTTAAGAAAAGTTGACGGATTTAAGTGCTATTCGTTACTTTGTAAAAACTTCGCTTGTTCGAGACATTTTGCAGCCGACTGCATCTCTCGGAGTAATGAAAATTTCGTGCGGTCTTTTCTGTAGGAATGATTTTTTAAAAAACATTGTCTAAAGAGATACGAAACAAAATTTAAATCTCGCATTTCCGACGAGTGATTGCATCTAGTATTTTCTCAAAGCATCTAGGATGTTATCGGATCGAATCGCCTCGAAATCTCGCGTGTCAACGCGGAGTTTGGACATAAGGAGGTCGGACAGTCTTCAATATGCTAAATGAAGTTTGCTTAGTAATTGAGAACAAAAAAAAAAAAATTATTCCCGATTCGACACATCGAAAATTTTCTGTATACTTTGTATGAATCGTCAACGTTTAAACCAAATTGAAAATTACTTGTTAATTTCTACTGTTTTCTATAAATTGCGGCAGTTCAATAGCATTTCCTTAGATCCAAAGAAAACATCAATTATAATTAATGTCTATGCAAGGTTTGTTTCATGCTTCATTTAAATAAATAAAAATGTATCCGACTAACATAAAAGCCAGATGAATACTTGTCGAATGCTGCTGTGTTAAAAGTAAAGCAGTATTTACCGAGTGTTTTTTTGGCTCTGCAAATCCTATATTCAGGAATCCTATATCTAAGTCTTTACAAATCCTATATCAGGACGCGTTCTATCAACTGAATACAATAATTCAAAAAATATTTGCACAGAAACCTATATTCTATAAAAAAAGTGGTCGTTTCGAGGGGTGGTCGTCGGAAGGGGGTTTCTACGAATTCATTCACTCTATGGAGTGTTTAGTCAGTTATTAGCACATTCTGAAAATAACAATTAATAATATATTCTGGGATTCAAGCATGAATATCGATGCATATGGTTATAATTCAATACAGTATACCTAGGAAATTTTGACTGAAATACGACGAGAATTTGATCCTAGATGGCAAGCTTTGCCTGCATGCTCGTTTAGGCCTAACTCGATTTCGATCTGCTCGCGATAACTGCCGGGTTATATAGTAAATGTTTTTTAGAAACCGTTGATTTTTCGAGGGTACAAAGAGATTTTTGAAGGGCCTTCTAAAAACTAATATTAAGCTGATATCAAACATTTCTTGTGTAGGAACCCATCCCTAGTATCACATAAAAAAAAAAAAAACTTTTCGGAGTGATTTCCGTTACAGCGTCTGGCTGTTTGTGAAGCCGTATTAATATATTCTGTTCAGGTGTTTATCACCTGTCGATACATAAGGTAAACGCACCAGTAATGAGCAGTTTAAGAGAAAAATTGAAGTAAATCTGAATTTTCACAGCTATAGATAAAGCAAACTGGTCCAAATTTTTACCTGCCATTTTTATAACTGTCTCACATTTGTAGTAACAATTGGAGTGCACTGGCTGCATTCATAAAAAATATATATATACATAAATAATAACCAACCTGATGCACCTATAATGGGCCACCCAAAAATGGGCCATCAATATCGCCCATCACAACATCAATGGGCCATCTATTTAATCTGTTATGGGACAAAAATCAATTCTACAATATCATAAAATTAGAAAGAACAGGAACTAAAAACATGATGTATATTTTTAAACCGGTTTTATAACTACAGTACACCTACACTAAATATATAAAAACTGAAATATAAATTCATTAACTTTAACATCTAACATTAAATTTACTTAAAGATTGTGTTTAATGTTAACACAAAAATATTAAGGTATTGGATCACTTTGGACACGTTAGTAACGCCATTTTTCGGAACATCACTTTTCAAAATTTTCTGTGCTTGAAATATAATTAAAAACAATTTTAAATATTTACATCTGTGTTTCAAGTAAAATTAAAGTAACTTCTTGTATATTAAGAACAACTTTTAAAAAATTACTTAATTGCTACATCCCATGTAATGTTATTTTCTGCATAAAATTCTGATACTGTTTTTTGTTGAATTTTTTGTTGTCTATTTTTAAAGTGTTATTTAACGCACTGGCAGAATATATCGGCGTCGTACGCGGATTATAAATTACCCATAAATTTCGGTTTCTTAATCCGATTTCTAAGCACTGCTAAGCACTGCTCCGTTTAAGTTATTTTCTGTGCATCGCTACGTATACACAAGTCTAGATTAATATATTTTAAATGACTCGCGACCGCAAAAAACAACTATTGTAAATGTGAAATCCTGCAACCGCCTCGCAAGACAAGTCTCAGCATCGAACGCTACAGAAACTTCTCGAACAGGCACATAGTCAAAACAATTCATCTGAACTCCAGAAAGATCGTCTGCATATTTCTCTTACATGTACACGAATTGGGGAGAAAATATTTTCCTTTCATGATTTGAAATGCTATAAACTAACCGTCGGGAAGGGGAAAACAAAAAGTCGTTGGAATGTTAAGCAGGCACTTTCGACAAGAAACCGCACTGCGAATTAGAAATGAATCCGAACGTTTTTAAAGGTTGAATAGGAGTATATAAAAATTAGAAGGAACTATATTTTTTGTTTTTCACTTTGCAAAAATTGTCACTACTATAAAATTGAAACTTGAGAATTAAAGTTCGAACTAAATGACAGTTCGTCATCCAAAAACACATAAATAATTATGCAAAGAACACCAGTATATTCAATGATTTCAAGAGATGCTCATACTTATAAATGCAACGTGTTTTGGGGTTGCGATTCTAGCTCCCGTTTTAGGTCTAAAAACAACTGCCCACATTCACGAGTGCTCCCAAATGGCGTCATTTGTAAAAAAGGGCCAAAAGTTGCGATCGAGAACTTGGAGACATCAGATTACTGTCTAAAATATTCCTTCAAAATTTTGGCACCTTTTTTAAAGCTGTATAATATGTAAAAATGTTAAAAATAAACACATATTTCTCCCGAAATTTCAGTCATTCTGTGGAATAGACTCTATCTAATAGAAATACATTCATCACTTAGTCTGTCCAAAAATTTGAGAAGGCGCCATTTTGTCCACAAAGAAGGTTTTAAGGGTGCCGTGTACTAACCCTATCGGAATCGCTCACCTCCGCGTTAACCTGTACCAACGATTGTCGATTGGGAATAAATTTTTTTCTTTAGTGGAAGAAATTTTAGACCGCGGGTCATTTTACTTTTTTAAAAGTTTTGCAAGTAATATTTTAAAATATAAAATATTCGGTGGGAAAAAATCTTGTCTCGTGTGTTTCCTAAATTCTTTCGGCGGATGCAATTTATAAAATGAATCCCGTTTCAAGGTGCAAAGAGTTCGGGCTATCTGAAAATACCATTTTTATTCTCCATAGTTTAACATCGAGGTGAGCTAATCCAATCCGTGTTAGTCGACAGCGGCCTTAAACGTTATAAAGAAAACAAAATCGCCTTTTTGAAGTAATATTAGACAGTTGTCTGACGAGGCCGACTTCTCCTTCGCTACTCATGTCCGGCTTTTAAAAATTTGGGCCCAACCATTTATGTGTTTTTGGACGACGAACTGTCATTCAGTTTCAAATTTAATTAAAATCGAAACTTTATAGCAACGACAAATTTTTACAAAATGAATAGCAAAAAATATTTGTTTCTATTTACGTACTCGTAGACAAAGAATTAAAAATGCACCAGCGCGGTTTCTTGTGCTTAAGATGCTAACGGCTTTTTATTTCGGCATTTCGACGGTTATTTTTCAGCTTTTAAAATCGCAATTGATGCACGTGTATGCAAGAGGTGTGTGACTCACGGCCCAACTTTTAACGGATTTCTCGCTTATAGATGAGTTCTTTCGAGCTGATGCCATGTGCTTGCTGGAAAAAACTTTATACAATGATTATTAATTATATTTCGAGCAAAGGATATTTAAAAAATTAATGTTTCACAAAATGGGGTTACTTCGCTCACAGTGAACCAATATTTAATTAATTTTTTGACGATGATTTTTGTAAAGATCTTCTAAAACGAACATAACGAAACTTTTCCGCAAATCGAAATTGAATGCCCGAGAACTTTTCCACTTCAGATATTACAAACATGATACAAGAAAAGTGTGAATCGTATGAACATTTTGACATGACTGGTGTAATTATGAATGAGTTATGGATTATGTTCCCCCATAACGCTAAAACCGTCCGTCCGTACCTCGCGAGTTATAATTCTTGCAGCGTGCCATACCTTGTCTGTATCGCTTGGACAAGCAGTAAACAGCTAAACATAAAATTATCAAAATGCATCAAAATTTTGACATACATATATGTATATATATATATGCATACCTGCAGATGCATATACACATAGCACATACATGCATATAAAAGAGATAAGCAACGATAAGTAATCCTACCTTAATAACACGCGGTAGTTTCGTCAGAAGAGACTACCTGAATTTCTTTTTTGTTCTTACGGTCGCCGAAACCTTTCAATTTTCTTGAAATGTCGCGCGTGGCTTTAAAAATTAATTGTAATACTGAGCTGACGGCATTCAGAGTACATTCACGAAGGAGTGAATTTATAAATTGGAAAATATCGAAATATTTCTCAGCTCACGTTAGCAGGAGAGAAGGAGAATTCTTGTCTATAAAGCCGAAATGACGTCATACTCCCGCCAAAATTTGTGTCAGTTACTCTATGGCATCTTATTACGAAAAAAAAAAATGGCGAAAAATTAAAAATACATTAATATTTCGAGAACGACTTTGGAAATAAAAAGTTTGCAGTATTAGCCTTTTCTTATGAACTTCTACTAACTAAAAATGCCTTTCGAAAACTTAATGGTTTATCGACAATTATTTCCAAACAGAGTGTTATTCATATCGATTCTCGTAAATATATTTCCAATCAGTTTTCGATCCCGATGATTCTTGTGGATTTAGTAATTTTCTTTCAGGACGCAGCAAATAGCATTTAAATTTGTTTTTAAGTTGTATAATTTTTTTCGGGCTCTAACGGGTTTTTGTTTTGACCATGCGAAAGTTAGTTTGCAGCTTTAAAAAAAATTTTCGTTCCTCCCCATGTCACGTACATGTATGTAGGTGAATCAGCAGACGATTTTCATAGCAGAGCTTTAAATGTTTTATTGAGATAAATCGGTTTGAATACATTTTTGTTTTTTCAAATGTATCCTGATTTCGAGGATTCTGGCGTTTACCTCGTGCAATCTGTACCGGGACCTACCTACAGCTCGAAGGCTATTCCGAACAGGCTACGAGTATCCATGCCGAATGCGGGACTCGCGCCCTACCAACGGATGGAATTTTTTCAAATAACTATTTCTAGTCCATCTCTCACGATTCTACAAAACACGATAGCTCCGAGGTATAAATCAGTACAGCGACAAGTAGCGAATTTGATTCGTGATATTTGGCGAAATATCTGACATTCAATCTCGCCATTTTGAAAACCACATGCAGTTTCGAACGGAAACAGTGTAAGCGTATAGCTATGTTAAACTGACGGACAATATAATATCGTTACGATATTATTTACATTACGATTTTAATTTAAGGAATGTGCTTGAAAATCTCAAACGACGTAACCATGGAAACGTAAAAACCGATATCGGATAGAAACCACGGAGCCAGAAAAAACAAGGAGGTGAATTTTTAAATGGCAGACGGATAATTATAAAATTGTTGTCTTTCTTGATATAAATTTATCCTTTGAAAGTACATATTTTTTAACAAAGTGGCCATTTGCTTCCATAGAGCCCAGAAGAATCTTATTGCATAACAAGTTGAGTTCGATTTTATATTCCTTTACGCAAATTTAATTTTACTTTGCATTTGAATAATGATAATTATTTATTCGTAAATATAAATATGTGACGAAAGCAAACAATTGTAAATCCATTAATTATATCTAATTTTTGCAAATTCAGTTCCGTTAAAATTAATTTTTCAGAGTGTATGTCTCGAAATTCTGAATATGGTATATAAATATGATCATTTCATAGTTCTTAATGAAAATGGTAGATTTCACAAAATACGTCACGATGACGCCATTTTCTTATTCCCTTTATTATTCTATTATTGACAAAAAGACGTGTAATCTTTTTTGAATATTCATTTTAGTGTCTGGAAAAAGAGATGATCAAACGATTTTGTGAATCGGTTGAATTCATGGAGATAAAATGAAATTAATCACCATGGTTACATTAGTCAATCCAAAACATAGATAGTTTTAAAAAATGTTTTAAATAAACCAGAATGACATTTTTGTTAAAAATTATTCAAAGTTTCATAGTTTTTTAGTATGGTTTTGCGAGCTATATTTATTTGCGACTTGGGGTTGGCAACGCAGTTTGTGATTTTTAAATAACAATTTTCTAAATCAATTCGCTTGTAAAATTGATTCTGCACCGAAAGCGGAGTTCCTGAGGTTATCTTATTTTAGTAAAAGTAATATTTGGGAACATCAAGTATACGTAATGAAACATTTCGTTTGACTACACGAATCTGAATCGAAATGAAAATGTCCCGAGCAATGTTTTTCGCTCTTAGCTCGGTCAGGGAGAGTTTTGCAAATTCTCATGCTAGAAAGCGTGTATTTTTCGATATTTGAAGTCGAATCTTGTAAAGGTCAGCGTTTTTTAGCCAACATCTGCCTGGTAAAGGCGAAAATTCGTGCTGTTAGAAATAGTTAATATTCAAGGGAATAAGTTTATTAGACTTGTTCAGCATTCTGAATAATGCTTTAAAAATAAGCCAAAATAAGAAGCATGCAAGACACATAATTGGTTGGTGCTGGGGAGTAATGGAGCTGGTAATACAAGTAGTGCCAAACTAAAGCACAGTTTTCGTACACTACTAAGGGTGCTGTCAACCAGATGTTAAAAACAGACTTCACCGTTACGTAGTATCGCCAAGCTGTAGTTAATTAGAGCTAAAACCCGTAACTAAAATTAACACAAAATTCCCAATCGTCAGCGTTCGGAAGGAAAAGCAAAACGACATCAAAACGGCTAAATTAACAGCACGTTAATTACTTCCATAAATTGGCGGTTATTAGCTTCATTTCACAAGCCTTCAACACACTAATCATGTGTGCCAAAGGGAATTAAAATAAACATTATAGTTGCCCCATCAGTCTCGCGCAGTGTTAGCTCACTAAGGGTGCTGTCTACCAGGTAAAAGAATAAAATTATGTGAGCTTCAAAGGACGTTAATCCGGACTGCGGTGGTTCAGTAGGGCCTACTGACAACTAAACAGCGGTTCTGAAAACTCTTTCACGCCTTTCACCAATTATTACCACCACTTCTATAGCCCTCGTTCATGATTGTATAAGAAAGACCGACTCTAATTTGTAAGCATGGGCTCCGTTGCATCTGAAGTAAGCCGCAGGTTGTTTTTCAAAACTCGCCTCGGGCTAAGCATAGTCATAATTTGTGCTCGACGTTAAAAGTGTTTATTTTTCTTTCCTCCCTTTCTCGAGAGAATCGTGTCCCGTTCGATGCGCGGTAATACCGAAAAGGGAATAAAGACGCACTTCGAGACCTCGGATTTACCTGAATAATAATAAAAAAAGGATAGAAACAGTTGTTATTAAATGCTCGCCAACAGATCTACTCGGAAAGCGGTCAAATCAATGGGAAAATTCGTACAATGTTTTTAGCATTTTGGGCCGATTTCTCGCTAGTTGTAATAAAAATATTTCTCCGATTACGTATTATAATCCCTATTGTACGGCATTAAAAGCTGTTCAAATTTTGAAAACGGCATTCGTTTAGGCGTCCTTTTCAAGAAATTCCTAAAATCATTTGAAAATTACATTTCAACACAGAATGATAAATCCTCTTACGTATTTAGACTTTGAAAATATCTATGGAGCCCGGAATAAAGGGCCCGAGTCAAAAAACAGTGATACCAAGTCATCATTACCAATCGCAGATATATACCAATCTTTACCATCTTTACCAATCGCAGATATATGGCTTTTATACAAATCGCAGATATATAATATCGACTTGGATCTTTTGTACAAAGGAATGTACTTTTGTATACAAAATTGATACAAGTCGAAATATTTTTTCAAACAATTCTAACAAATATCCAATATTTATTTTTGACTTTATACCATAGATATAAGTTGAGATGCAATGATGCCAACTGTATGAACCCCATCTCTATAGATAGACGAAAACAATATTTTGTACAATAGTATCGACGTGCCAATATAAGCTAGTCCTTTTACATGCGTTTTCTATTATTTAGGTATTATTTAACGTGGTGGTCGTGGCAAGCGACAATTATAAATTACCGCGGTTTCTCATTCCAATTTCTAAGCATTACTCGCTGTTTGTTCCTCCATATTTTTCCTATCGACTGAATCTCGAAGTGTACACTTGTCAATATTAAAGTATTTCAAATGGCCCGGGGACGACTCGAAAAAATAATCATACTAACCTGCAACCGCTTCTAAAGAGAAGTCTCAGAATCGAACCCTGGCTGAAACTTATCCGGCAAGCAGATGGTTAGAACAAATTCATCTAAATGCAAGAAAACCGTTAAAAGTTGGACTATGAGATGGTCTGCTGTCCCTCTGATGACTGACACACCTCTTACA
The DNA here is from genome assembly GCA_907164885.2 of Dolomedes plantarius. Lineage (NCBI taxonomy): Eukaryota > Metazoa > Arthropoda > Arachnida > Araneae > Dolomedidae > Dolomedes > Dolomedes plantarius. The sequence continues at coordinate 120,100 of CAJRAI020000096.1, forward strand.
CATGAATTTTCTTTATAACGTTTAAGGCTGCCGTGTACTAACCCAGATTGGATTAGCTCACCTCGATGTTAAAACAACTGACAGCTTCATAAATGCCGAACATCCAATAAAAATGGATAAGATTATTCAGATAACCCCAAACCTTGCGACAGGATTCGTTTTATAAATTACGTCCACCGACGGAATTTGGGAGCGTTCAAAACACACAAGACAAAGTTTTTTCCCCGAATAATTTGAATTTTAAAATATTATTCGCACACATTTTCAAACAGAAAAATGGCCAAGGTGTAAAAATTACTTCAGATATTAAAAATCTTTCACTCCGATCACCGGACACGTGTCATCTCCGTAGAGGTTAACATAGAGATGAGCGAATCCGATAGGGTCAGTACACAGCACACTTAACGCTTCTTTGTGGACAAAATGGCAAGTTTTAAACATGGCGCCTTTACAATTTTTTTTGGACAGACTAAGGGATGAATGTATTTCTATTTCATCGAGTCTAATTCATAGAATAACAGAAATTTTGATAGAAATGTGTGTTCATTTTTATAATTTTTACACATTTATAGAAATTATACAGCTTACAGAATTGTATTTTAATATTTTTTTGGATACTGTCCAATCGTCTGCCGCATTAGCAAGGAAGAAAATATTTTTTTTGTCTATTTAATTGTTATGCACGTGACGATAAATTTATTTAAAGTACCAGAAAAAGAAATCACGTGATCAGAATTTAATAAATTAAAGTCTGAAAATTAATCTTTTAAAAATTCACCAAAAATCAGGAAATGGAGGTAAAGATTTGAAAAATATCTCATTTTAAAGGAATTTTTATGGTCTTTCTCGTGATGTAAATTTTATAACCCTCAAATTATTATTTTAAATTCAAACGTAAAGTTACTAAAACAGCTTAAAAATTCAATTTAAAAAAATCTAAGATGAATTTTTCAAAAATCTTTCTTAGTGCACCCCTACACTATAAGAAGAATCGCCATGCAAAATGTCAGCCTTTTTGGTCCAGCGGTTTGGTCTGTGAGTTGTATGTCAGTGAGCGAGTCAGTTACCGAACTGTTTTATTATTATTTAAAAGTCGTAATTAAAAGCTTTATAAGTACACTTGTACTGCGACCGAAAGCAAAAAATGTTCGCCATGTTTGGCATTTGGGCTGCAAAGCTCCATGCCAACAGCGGGACTCGATCCCGCGGACCGTATGCCAGCTAAGTAGACAATCGGCAATCACTTGGTCGTTTTGCATTTACGAATTTCCATTAATGCAAAAGTTGCGTTTTACAAAACAGTCTTTCACTTAAATAAAAAACTCGAGAGAAATAAATTTTGCAGGTTTCTTCGTCCGGAAGTTGCAAAATCCCTTTTAACAGCTGTATATGTGTTTGGCAAACATAAGGAGGAAAAAGGAATTTTATGTTTTTGGTTTTGAAATTTTGAGGAGTTATTTAATTTTAGAAATTGATTAGATCAAAAGAATATAAATCCATCATTTCTATTTCTTGTAAAGCATGTTCTGTTAAAAATTCATTGCTGGAGCGATTGGCTCGGAATTCTCGATGTGAAATATATTTCATCCCTTCATAAAATGACTAGCGCTCGAGGTAGCCTTGCGGAAGCGCGTCGGGTTTCGGTGCTAATGGTACAAATCCTGACACGAGCCATTAAGTACCTCCGTGTTTAGGGCGGATAAAGTCCCTCTACGATTTCAGAGAGGGTACGATCCCCACATATGTCGCCCTTGGGGGTGCTCGGTCATAATTGAGGTGGCACCTGGATAAGACGTGGTGCTGTATATATTATCCCGAAGCCTACAAGGACCTGGTCTGACAGGAGGGAATTAACGACAACGACATCAAAAAAAGACAAAGATTTGAAATGAGTAGGTATTTTTTTAAGCAATTAATTCAAATACTATATAATAAATCCAGCAGACATAAATATCTGTCAAAGCATTAATAAAAAAATGGAAGGCATGCAATTATTTGTATACATTTCGATTACTAAATAATTCATATCAGTTCATTGCCAATTTAACTCAAATGAATTATTTAGTCTCAATCCTTAATTTTCGTAACGTTTATCATCTATTCCAACAACAGATGGTTTATTAATTTTGGTCAAGATTTTGTTCTTATTTTGAATTCATGAAACAAAAATACATATTTTTATAAAATTTCAAAATATCCTGTTATTTTATTAAAATTTTTAAAATCCGGGATAAAACATTCTTGAAAACTTTGAGGAAGTAATGTGATAGTTATATTCGGCGTAGTATAAAAACAGAGTTTGTTTTCCTTTAATTTTTTCCTGGAAAATTCCCCTTTCCTTGAAATTGAGTCAAATTAGCGAGATTGACAGATGTAAGAGAAACAGTTTAGAATTTCGAATTTCTTTCCATCTGAAATATTAAAGAAATTATATGTACGCGCTTCCTGAGGGTATTTGAACCTCGAAGAAAAACCTGTTAACATCAGGTTTATGCAATGAAACATTACGTATGATTGCAGGAAGCTGAATTGAAATGAAGCTGATAATCTCTCTGACGTCATTCAGGAGCAGATGTGCTGTTCGAAACCGTCGCCTCGGTCAGGGAGTGTTTTGCGATCGTGAAAAGTGCTGAGCTAAGCGATAAAAATTCTCACGCCAGTAAGTGGCTATCTTTGGATTTTTTAATTCGAATCTGGTCGAGGTCAGCGGTTTCGTGCCAACATCTCTTCTGGAAGGCGAGCAAAGAAAGAGGCACGGAATTGTTTTGAATTTGTAACCACAGCGATGCGGAGTTCGTCACTCCTCTGGGTTTCTCAAGCGATCGGTTTACGAGATTCGAAAGTTGTTGAGATAAAAAGAGAGAACACATTTGCGGCCAAAAGAGGAGCCAAATGATTGCGTCATCAGACGCATCAATTGAAAGTCTCGCGTCTGTGGCTTGATCTGCCCTTCGAGCGATTTTTCAAAAATAAATGTGCGGGTTTTTTCAGCGAGCTCCGTGTATGCTAGTCGTAAATTTCGGGTGTTTAGTGTAAAATTTTTAAGGCTGGTAATACTTAGGTTTGGGTTTAGTCAAAAAAAGTACATTAGTAGGGCCCCCTTAAATAAAATATGAACTTTCAAGCCCTCAACTGTTCCGAGCATGTGTGCTGAAAGCAAGAAGTCCTCGGAGTGATTTCCTTTGCAGCGTATTATTATAACGAATCCCGTGGCTGTTTTTGAAATTGATTAAAACTATTTCTCTGTCCGAATGTGGAGTTGCGTTGTTTTTGCCCAAAAATATGGCATCTGCGACGTGATTTCTCTTTCGGACTCCATACATAGAAATCCTTTTGATCGTCGAGCCAATTTTCTGAATTCTTGTAGGTACACCTGAATAGATCAGGACACATTGCTACCATACATATATAGCCTTGATAAACAAAAGTTTCATTCTGCACGGCACATTAGAAGCCATTAATGTTCAGCTTCACCATTATGCAGCTTTCAAACATCCCCGCGAGTGTTCTTAAGACTAAATTTCTTCAGCAAAATGGGACCCTATCCAATTATTATAATTGTAAATTACTGCCAAGAAGAAAAAATAATTTCCAGAGGCAGAATACGTGAGAGGAATATATTTTAGAAAAAGAAACATTATTCTTGGATGTTTGTCAGTCTTAATTTGACTCAGATCCGAGACATTTAAAAACAAATGTAAAAATATGCATAAACCTACAACAAAATTTGATGTACCAGTGTTATGCAGCAGATACAAGATTATAAAACAGCAATTTGTTTTCGCATCTGGTTGTATGATATCAGACTAAATTCATCCTCAGATTTTAAATTGGAAAAGGAAGAAATTTCTATTTTACTATTAAATGTTGTTTCTATAAATTGTACACTTCATATACACTCAAGAGCCAAAACATTATGACCACCCCTACATTTTGCAATGAATTCGCCTGGATGACGTGGAAGGCACGTGATCAGGTGGAAGTGGTATTTAACTGCTGCCGGAGAGTCTGAAGAATCATTCTTTCACTTACTTCTGTGTGTGATGGGAAAGGCTGTGGATCTAAGCGACTTTGATAGATGGCAGATTGCAATGGCTCAAAGGCTCGGAACAAGTATTTCCGAAATTGCACGACTCGTGGGTTGTTCGCGACCTATAGTTGTTAGTACTTATGCAAAGTGGATGAATGACGGTGAAACCAGCAGTAGACGACATGGTGTTGGACGTCCACACGCTATCAAATAAAAAGGTCGTCGGAGACTGTCTCGCATGGTGAAGCAAAACCGGAGCCAGACAGTGGCTCAGCTGACAACCCAATACAATGCAGGGCCAAGTAGAATAGTATCGCAGCACACTGTTTAGCGGGCACTGTTGGATATGGGGCTACGCAGCAAACGTCCCACTCGTGTGCCTTTGCTGACCAAGCGTCATCGCCAACTGCGCCTGCGCTGGGCCCGGGAACATCGCGACTGGTCCATGGATCAGTGGGAGAGAGTTGCCTGGTCAGATGAATCACGGTTTGTCATTCATCACGCCGATGGCCGTGTCAGGATACGCCGTCTTCCAGGCGAACTGTTGCTCCCTCAACGTACAGTAGGTCATACACAGGCCGGTGGTGGCGGTATTATGCTTTGGGGGACGTTCTCTTGGGCGTCTCTGGGACCCGTGGTTGTGGTAGAGCAGACCATGAATGCTACAGGGTATCTGAACATCATTGCGGACCAGTTGCCCCCTTACATGGCCTCTTTTTTTCCAGCTGGAAATGGAATGTTCCAACAGGACAACGCCCCGTGTCACAAGGCTAAAATTGTGTTGGAGTGGTTCCAGGAACATGATGCTGAATTCCAGTTAATGTCCTGGCCGCCTAACTCACCGGATCTCAATCCGATAGAACACATTTGGGATGTCATGGGACGGCAGCTCAGAGTTCAAAGACCACCAATTCGCAATATCTCGGATTTGCGTGACCGTTGCTTGAACATCTGGTACAATCTGTCTCCGGCCATCTATCTACCAAGGACTTGTGGCATCCATGCCAAGGCGGGTTGAAGCTGTGTTGCGCGCCAAAGGTGGGACAACTCGTTATTGACAGGTGGTCATAATGTTTTGGCTCTTGAGTGTAGTGTTATAAAAAAATTCTATCAAAATTACATACGAAGTACATTATGAAAATAAAAATTAGTAATATATTCTGGGATGAGAATATGATTATCAATGACCATTGAAAACTATCTGAAGAATAGGATATAAAGAATTAGAAGTTAGTCTTACATTTGTTCCAAAGGTTGTCATTTTAAAAACTACTGATGAAATGACTTCAGACATGAGTAAATCGAATGTAAACTGGCATTTTTATGTATATTTTAATGACGGAGGCGAGAAATTTCGTTTTCCCGTCATAACTGATGCAGAGAACATTTCCGAACGATTTTTTTAAAAAGCCAGAATTTAATCGTTCGAACGGAATGTATTCCCGATGACGTATAATAAATAAATTTTTAAACAGGTACATATGACGTCATGTCGCTTGCCGGGAGAAGGGCAGATGTCACGTGGTGCGACATGCGAAAACTCACGGCGATAAAAAGTGACGTCACGTATCTCGCGGGGAAATAGAATATGGACACAGCTGGTACTTGAATAGCTGTGTGAAATGAAATCTAACGAATTTCGTTTTCGGCAAAACATTTTTAAATCTCAAGAAGTATTATTTTTACCTTTTAATTTTTTAAATCTATATATATGTATCTCAGAGTTTATCAGCATACAATCCCTAAAAAAAGAATAAATACGTCGGCAAACGACTATCAGCTTTAAAATGAAACTGAATAAATGAATAGGCTTACAAAACAAGAACCGAAGGTCTTGGATTCAATTGACTTTGAAATGTCGTAAACAGATTCGCAAATGAGGTTAATGCAAACATGTTCTTAAAACTCAATCCAAAATATTGTAGCGTGGATCGTTGTTAAGTTTTAAAAACGATGCGTTCACAGAGACTCAGAGGGAGTAAATTACAGAATTAATAAACGTATGTCCGCGACTCTGTTGGCTACTTCGTTAAAGATGAGATTCCACGTGAACGACCGCGCCCTAACCACAGTGGCGTAGCGAGCATAACGGGGCGCGATACCTTTTTGGCGCCCCCCTTCCCTCCGAAAAACATACAGTAATACAATCTATAGAATTCTTTGAGGCCCGTTTGGCGCCCCTCGTTCGCTACGCCACTGCCTATCCGGAATTCGAACCCGACCACTCTAGTATGCGCCATTTTATGTTCTCATAATTTTTTGACAAGCACACTTACATGTATACGAACGCGTATGTAGACACATATATATTATACGCACACATATAAATATCAAATCAATTAAAAGTTATGAAAAACCGCCGGTCGGGTTAGGACTAATGTTCCCGCTCCCTTTCGCATTAGTTCGAAATTGCATTCTCAAATCGACACAAATAGAATCGAATATTTAGGCTGATTTTTAATAAGCTGCCGTGTTTAAAATCACGAGAAATAAACTGAATGCGTGTTTCCAAACTTTGTGGTAGCTCGAAGATATCTCCTGACAGTTGAAGCCGCCATTTTTCAAAATAAAAAATAAATAAAATTTGGGAACATCGTCCGGCTCTAATTAATAGAACAACGGAAATTCGCAAGGTACAGGTTGAATTGTCCCGGCATTTACGAGGTTTTGAGATTGGCATACGAAATTAATTCCACGTGTCGAATGAAGCAGTTTGTTAAAACAAGAATCTGTATTGACATCGATTCGTGTGTTTTCATGCTATTAAGGAATAATTAGTAAGGGTATTATAACAGGGGTATTATCTCAGTACGCGTTCTATCAACTGAATACAATAAATCAAAATAGGTTTGGAGAGAAACCTATAATCTATTTTTATATTATCGCCGTGTCTTGCTGGCCGAATATCTTAGAACTCTGATCCGCAAACATTGGTCAGACTTACTACTGGAAAGGAAACTCGTTTGCAAACTTTTGAAATTGTTTAAACCAGGGGAGGTAAAAATTTTAATTTTAATTTCAACCAGTGACGTAGCGAGCATAACTGGCGATACCTTTTTGGCGCCCCCGATTAACATATAGTGATATTAGTGAAAAGGACCATTTGGCGACCCTCTGCGAGTGGGCATGATAGACTCCCCCTTGCCCCCCTATGGCTACGCCACTGCGGGGACCACACCTTTTAAAATCATTTCATTTATTAGTTAATTCAGCATTTCAGAAAAGGTATAAATTGTATCATAAAATAAATAAAATAAAATATTGGCAGTTTTTCTGGCTGGAAGTCTCTTGCAGTTTTTGGCTGTCTTTGGCAGTTTTTCTGGATGTCTTGGCTATTTACCCACCACTGGCTTAAACCAATAGTTCTTCACTGGTAGTCCCAGAGAACCCAAGATTTTATTTTTTCTAATGCGGAGGCACTTTGTCGGATAGACATTCGCCTGTTGTTATTCACCGTGCTGACCATTTTATTATGGGAGCACCATATAGGCAGACCAGCATTGCTCCCTATAAAGGGACACCACGTAAAACACATGCGAAATATACACAAAAACATCAATGGCGACCGAGAAATAACAAATAAGTTGGTAAACAAACTTACCGCTGGCTTTACGAAACTCGTAAGCGCACACGGGACCTTCGCTTCGCTCAGATACCCTTGCTCCACTTCGCTACGCTACGTTACGCATCCGTCCAAAAACATTACAGAAAAGACTCTTCCGCTGGCTTCGCTACGCACCGCTGGCTGTAGTACAGTACCACAAAGCTTCCGCTAGCGGTAGTGGTCAGTGAAACAAATGCGAAATATAAACATAAACATCAATACCGACCGAGAAATAAAAAATAAGTTGGTAAACAAACTTCCCGCTGGCTTTACGAAACTCGTAAGCGCACACGGGATCTTCGCTTCGCTCAGATACCCTGGCTCCACTTCGCTACGCTACGTTACGCATCCGTCCAAAAACATTACAGAAAAGCCTCTTCCGCTGGCTTCGTTACGCACCGCTGGCTGTAGTACAGTACCACAAAGCTTCCGCTTTATTTGGCACCCAGAGCATTCATAAAAAGTGAGTGGAAGGCGTTCAGTTGATTGTTTTAATTAAACTGAAAAGTATTATTCTGACTCTAAATTATTGACGTGTTGGGTCAGATGTTTTACCCGTCATTAGTGTTCATATCGAGTTTATTGGAAGTTATGGAATCCAATGAAGAGTAATAAGAAAACGCACAATACACTCGAGCACACACATGTATATACCCGAACGGTTGCTGACGTTCATGCAGAGAATGGGACTCGAACTTAGGTACCGAAGGCCAGCGCCCTAGCCTTTCGGCCATCGTCCGGCATCTAGGATAGACATGTTGAGAGCATCATGTAGCAAGTATAAACCTTATTCGTCCAAAACAGTTAAAACAATGTCCCAACATTAAATTTTTTAAATTTTAAATCGGCCGGCGCAACCTCGCAAACATATGCCCGAGATAAAAAAAAAGAGGGATGGAGTATGACTGGTCTAAATTCTATCGAATTTCGCGTTGGACTCTTTGGTAATGTGGAAAACATCCATTATCTACGGCAGAGTTTGAAGTAAGAGACATGTACGAATTAAATACGTTTGAAATCGAGGAAGTAAGATGCTTCCTACTCGCGGATTCCACAAGAAAATTTAAAGCGTGTACACCTATTCCCTTTTTTTATGTGATTTTGAAATAACACGGTGGAAAAAAGTATTCCAATCCAGTTTTTAAACGATAAAATAAAATGTCTACCCCATATAATGAAAGTTTCAAAAATCTATCCGAGAACGATATTTTGCTGAATTTATGACATCCAACCTCAGATTTTCGATAGCAAAATATCCAAATTTCACTGTTATATGCTGTTTTTCGTAACTCGTATACTTCATACAGTGCTACAATAAATTCGAACTATCGAAATTACATACGAAGCACAATATGAAAATAACAATTAATAATATATTCTGGGATTCAAGCATGATTATCGATGCATATGGTTATAATTTAATACAGTATACCTAGGAAATTTTGACTGAAATACAAGAATTTGATCCTAGATGGCAAGCTTTGCCTGCATGCACGTTTAGGCCTAACTCGATTTCGATCTGCTCGCGTTAGATGCCGGGTTATAAAGTAAATGTTTTTTTAGAAACCGTTGATTTTTCGAGGGTAGAAACAGATTTTAGAAGGGCCTTCTAAAAACAAATATTAAGCTGATATCAAACATTTCTTGTGTAGGAACCCATCCCTAGTATCACATAAAAAAATCAAACTTTTCGCAGTGATTTCCGTTACAGCGTCTGGCTGTTTGTGAAGCCGGATTAATATATTCTGTTCAGGTGATTATCACCTGTCGATACATAAGGTAAACGCACCAGTAATGGGCCAGTTAGGAGAAAAATTGAAGTAAATCTGAATTTTCACAGCTATAGATAAAGCAAACTGGTCCAAATTTTTACCTGCCATTTTAATAACTGTCTCACATCTGTAGTAGCAATTGGAGCGCACTGGCTGCATTCACAATATATACAGTGGCTCCCAAAAGTATTCGTACACTTACGAATTTCAATGAAATAGGGGTCTATCCATTAATTAAAATGAATATTTCACAATGGGTATTTAATAATAAGATCTATAATTTATTCTCAACAAAACTACATGAAATATTTTGAAAACATAGTAAAACTTTATTTTTAAGAAACCAGTAATCCAAAAGTAACAAAAACTTTATCTCACAAAAGTCATCGTACACTGAAATATTTTCGGATAAATTCATAATTAAAATTATCGTCTGGCGCTTCATTTTTATTTTTGAATTGTGGTGGCATTTAAAATATCGTTTGGCTTTAATTTTTGCTTGCCTACTCCGTAATATTCTATTTATTATTTAAAAATGGCTCGTAGTCGTAAAGAAACAACAAACAGCATTCGAAAATTGATTATTTTTCATCATAGTAGTGGTAAATCAGTTCGGAATATTGCTAAATTACTTAATTTATCCCATTCTACTGTGCAGTATGTGAAAAAACGCTTTAAAGAAGAAAATTGGATCGAAAACAAGGTAAGAAAAGGCCGTCCGGCAAAGTTAACAAAACGTGATCAGAGATTTATAATTATAAAATTTGTGAAAAATTCACGTTTGAGTGCTGTAAAAGTTTCTGCAGAATTCAATGAAACATTTTCTACTTCAATTTCACCTGAAATTTTTTGACGAGTTCTCAGAACAGCTGGATTACATGGACGTTCTGCCCATAGAAAATTTTTTGTGAGTGAGAAAAACAGAAAATTTAGGCTTCCCTTCGCACTATCAATGATAAATAAGCCCCAAACCTATTGGAATAATGTCTTATTTGCCGATGAACATTTTTGGTGCTGATGGGCGTATAATTGTATGGAGAAGAAAAAAATGAGGAACTTAATCCCAAGAACTTAGTAGGAACAGTTAATCATGCCGGTGGAGGTATCCTTGTGTGGGGGTGCATGTCAGCATCAGGACTAGGAAATTTGGTATTTATGGATGGCATAATGAATCATGCTGTTTTTATAAATATTTTAAGAGACAATTTAAAATTATGAGCTCAAAGTTTGGGTATTGGAAACAACTTTGTTTTTTGTCAAGATAACGATCCTAAGCACACGGCTCTCAACGTTCGCATCTGGTGTCTCTATAATTGTCCACAAGTTTTGAAAACACCACCTCAATCGCCAGATTTAAACCCAATAGAACATATTTGGAGAGAACTGGAGGTTCGAGTACGAAAACACGACATTCACACGAAAAGAGAACTAAAAACAATTATGATGGAAGAATGGATGAACATTGATGCAAAAATTACAAAAGAACTAACGCAATCTATTATAAGACGTTTAAAAGCTGTTGTGGATGCTAAAGGATATCCTACTAAATATTAATTTAATGAAAAATTAGAATATTTACTAATATGTAGAGATTTTTTACAAGTGTACGATGACTTTTGTGAGATAAAGTTTTTGTTACTTTTGGATTATTGGTTCCTTAAAAATAAAGTTTTACTGTGTTTTCAAAATATTTCATGTAGTTTTGTTAAGAATAGATTATAGATCTTATTATTAAATACCCATTCTGAAATATTCATTTTAATCAATGGATAGACCCCTATTTCACTGAAAATCGTAAGTGTACGAACACTTTTGGGAGCCACTGTATATAAATAATAACCAACCTGATGCACCTCTAATGGGCCATTATTTTATCCGATGTACCCATAATGGGCCCCCCGATGATGGGCCATCAATATCGCCCATCACGACATGAATGGGCCATCTATTTAATCTGTTATGGAACAAAAATCAATTCTACAATATCATAAAATTGGAAACAAAAGGAACTAAAAACATGATGTATATTTTTAAACCGGTTTTATAAGTACAGTACAACTACACTAAATATATAAAAACTGAAATATAAATTTATTAACTTGTCACAGCTGGTATGTTGTTGCAAATATTGACATTTCCGAAAAAATAATTTGTACCATTACACGGACTGGCCCAAAACGGGGATAATGTAACAATTCGTGATCCCATGATGGGCCACGCTATTTTGACAATGGAATCCGAGTTTTTTTGTCATTTAATCCCTTTACAATTTGAATTATACATACTATCGTAATGAATAATTATTTAAGTCAATAAACAGGCGTTACAGTACTTAAATAAAAAAATTTGAAAGATTCGCTTACCTTAATAGATTTCTTAAGCAGACGTTAAAACAAACGCAAATTTTCTTCTCTCTGGCACAATACACCTTACACTTCGCACAAAGTAAAGGAATGAACTGAAATCCAATGCTGAGGGATCCTCGCAGGTAGTAGCCAATGACCGTCACCCCTTCCACTGCCTAAGGTAACATTAGACCCTAAATTTCTCGACATTTCTAAAGGGTGGCCCATTATAGGTGCATTTACCTTAAATCAGCAGTGCAGTCGAACATGTTCCTGCTATGATGTAATATTATAAAAGAGCTAAAATTCTAACAGCAGTTTCGAATCTCATTCCCACCGTTCAAAGGTTTGCGCCAGCAGTGAGTCAACAGTTCTTAGAAGTTCGTGTCTGTGTTTTTTTTTTTATCATTTCTTACTTTAAGCAACTCAACGGCAGGCCACTGGATTGAGTCTCCCAAGTACAGCGGTGGCCATTCCCTTTTCTGTGTGCGGAAAAACATCTGACAAGATTCAATAAATTTGCCTTCAAAGCACTTTACACCCGAAATAATCATCGCAAAATCGAATATTTCCGACACCCTCAGAGACGGAATAAAAATTAAGTTTATCAAAGACTAGAACCTAAAACTAATAACATCTCTATGTTTACAAAACACAAAAAATATTAAGGTATTGGATCACTGTGGACACGTTAGTAACGCCATTTTTCGGAACATCACTTTTTAAAATTTTCTGTGCTTGAAATATAATTAAAAACAATTTTAAATATTTACATCTGTGTTTCAAGTAAAATTAAAGTAACTTCTTGTACATTAAGAACCACTTTTAAAATATTATTTAATTGCTACATCCCATGTATGTAGCAATCCATTATTTCGGCATTACGACGGTTAGTTTTCAGCTTTTAAAATCGCAATTGATGCACGTGTATGCAAGAGGTGTGTGACTCACGGCCCAACTTTTAACGGATTTCTCGCTTTTAGATGAGTTCTTTCGAGCTGATGCCATCTGCTTGCTGGAAAAAACTTTATACAATGATTATTAATTATATTTCGAGCAAAGGATATTTAAAAAATTAATGTTTCACAAAATGGGGTTACTTCGCTGACAGTGAACCAATATTTAATTAATTTTTTGACGATGAGTTTTGTAAAGATCTTCTAAAACGAACATAATGATACTTTTCCGCAAATCGAAATTGAATGCCCGAGAAACTTTCCACTTCAGATATTGCAAACATGATACAAGAAAAGTGTGAATCGTATGAACATTTTGACACGACTGGTGTAATTATGAATGACTTATTATGAGTGTGACGACTTGTAGATTTTAACTTGGGATTACGTTCCTCCGTAACGCTAAAACCGTCCGTCCGTACCTCGCGAGTTATGATTCTTGCAGCGTGCCATACCTTGTCTGTATCGCTTGGACAAGCAGTAAACAGTTAAACATAAAATTATCAAAATGCATCAAAATTTTGACATACATATATGTATATATATATGCATACCTGCATACCTGCAGATGCATATACACATAGCACATACATGCATATAAAAGAGATAAGCAACGATAAGTAATCCTACCTTAATAACACGCGGTAGTTTCGTCAGAAGAGACTACCTGAATTTCTTTTTTGTTCTTACGGTCGCCGAAACCTTTCAATTTTCTTGAAATGTCGCGCGTGGCTTAAAAAATTAATTTTAATACTGAGCTGACGGCATTCAGAGTACATTCACGAAGGAGTGAATTTATAAATTGGAAAATATCGAAATATTTCTAAGCTCACGTTAGCAGGAGAGAAGGATAATTCTTGTCTATAAAGCCGAAATGACGTCATACTCCCGCCAAAATTTGTGTCAATTACTGTATGGCATCTTATTACAAAAAAAAAAAAAATGGCGAAAAATTAAAAATACATTAATATTTCGAGAACGACTTTGGAAAGAAAAAGTTTGCAGTATTAGCCTTTTCTTTTGAACTTCTTCTAACTAGAAATGCCTTTCGAAAACTTAATGGTTTATCGACAATTATTCCCAAACGGAGTGTTATTCATATCGATTCTCGTAAATATACAGTGGCTCCCAAAAGTGTTCGTACACTTACGATTTTCAATGAAATAGGGGTCTATCCATTGATTAAAATGAATATTTCAGAATGGGTATTTAATAATAAGATCCTATAATCTATTCTTAACAAAACTACATGAAATATTTTGAAAACATAGTAAAACTTTATTTTTAAGAAACCAATAATCCAAAAGTAACAAAAATTTTATTTCACAAAAGTCATCGTACACTTGTAAAAAATCTCTACATATTAGTAAATATTCTAATTTTTTGTTAAATTAATATTTAGTAGGATATCCTTTAGCATCCACAACAGCTTTTATACGTCTGGGAATAGATTGCTTTAGTTCTCTTGTAATTTTTGCATCAATGTTCATCCATTCTTCCATCATAATTGTTTTGAGTTCGCTTTTCGTGTGAATGTCGTGTTTTCGTACTCGAACCTCCAGTTCTCTCCAAATATGTTCTATTGGGTTTAAATCTGGCGATTGAGGGGGTGTCTTCAAAACTTCTGGATAATTATAGAGACACCAGATGCGAACGTTGAGAGCCGTGTGCTTACGATCGTTATCTTGATAAAAAACAAAGTTGTTTCCAATACCCAAATTTTGAGCTGATAATTGTAAATTGTGTCTTAAAATATTTAAATAAACAGCATGATTCATTATGCCATCAATAAATACCAAATTTCCTAGTCCTGATGCTGACATGCACCCCCACACAAGGATACCTCCACCGGCATGCTTAACTGTTCCTACTAAGTTCTTGGGATTAAGTTCCTCATTTTTTTCTTCTCTATACAATTATACGCCCATCAGCACCAAAAATGTTCACCGGCAAATAAGACATTATTCCAATAGGTTTGGGGCTTATTTATCATTGATAGCGCGAAGGGAATCCTAAACTTTCTGTTTTTCTCACTCACAAAAAATTTTCTATGGGCAGAACGCCCATGTAATCCAGCTGTTCTGAGAAGTCGTCAAAAAATTTCAGGTGAAATTGAAGTAGAAAATGTTTCATTGAATTCTGCAGAAACTTTTACAACACTCAAACGTGAATTTTTCACAAATTTTCTAATTATAAATCTCTGATCACGTTTTGTTAACTTTGCCGGACGGCCTTTTCTTACCTTGTTTTCGATCCAATTTTCTTCTTTAAAGCGTTTTTTCACATACTTCATAGTAGAATGTGACAAATTAAGTAGTTTAGCAATATTCCGAACTGATTTACAACTACTATGATGAAAAATAATCAATTTTCGAATGCTGTTTGTTGTTTCTTTACGACTACGAGCCATTTTTAAATAATAAATAGAATATTACGGAGTAGGCAAGCAAAAATTAAAGCCAAACGATATTTCAAATGCCACCACTATTCAAAAATAAAAATAAAGTGCCAGAAGGTAATTTTAATTATGAATTTATCCGAAAATATTTCAGTGTACGATGACTTTTGTGAGATAAAGTTTTTGTTACTTTTTGATTAGTGGTTTTTTAAAAATAAAGTTTTACTATGTTTTCAAAATATTTCATGTAGTTTTGTTAAGAATAGATTATAGATCTTATTATTAAATACCCATTCTGAAATATTCATTTTAATTAATGGATAGACCCCTATTTCATTGAAATTCGTAAGTGTACGAACACTTTTGGGAGCGACTGTATTTCCAATCAGTTTTCGATCCCGATGATTCTTATGGATTTAGGAATTTTATTTCAGGACGCAGCAAATAGCATTTAAATTTGTTTTTAAGTTGTATAATTTTTTTCGTACTCTAACGGATTTTTGTTTTGACCATGCGAAAGTTAGTTTACAGCTTTAAAAAAAAAAATCGTTCCTACCCATTTCACGTACATGTAGGTAGATGAATCAGCAGACGATTTTCATAGCACAGCTTTAAATGTTTTATTCAGATAAATCGGTTTGAATACATTTTTGTTTTTTCAAATGTATCCTGATTTCGAGGATTCTGGCGTTTACCTCGTGCAATCTGTACGGGGACCTACCTACAGCTCGAAGGCTATTCCGAACAGGCTACGAGTATCCATGCCGAATGCGGGACTCGCGCCCTACCAACGGATGGAATTTTTTCAAATAACTATTTCTAGTCCATCTCTCACGATTCTAGAAATCACGATAGCTCCGAGGTATAAATCAGTACAGCGACAAGTAGCGAATTTGATTCGTGATATTTGGCGAAATATCTGACATTCAATCTCGCCATTTTGAAAACCACATGCAGTTTCGAACGGAAACAGTGTAAGCGTACAGCTATGTTAAACTGACGGACAATATAATATCGTTACGATATTATTTACATTACGATTTCAATTTAAGGAATGTGCTTGAAAACCTGAAACGACGTAACCATGGAAACGGAAAAACCGATATCGGATAGAAACCACGGAGCCAGGAAAAACAAGGAGGTGCATTTTTAAATGGCAGGCGGACGATAATTTTTATGTATTTCTTTTACTCAGCGTTACATTACTACACGCAAGTTTTAATGATCTTTTTTTCTTAAACGTAACTGTTAGCGTGTTCTACGGAATTTTGAAGCGATGTCAGTTAGTCTTTAATGAAATTATTAAAACAGGTATTACCTCTGTTTGTTTTAATTGATACGACATCTTTTGTGTAATTTTGGTGAATAATGTTTATGTGTAAGAATCCTCAACTATCCGAACTTGAAGGAGTCAGTCATAATATTCGCGTTCGTTACAGCTCCTTTCATCAGACATGAATGCGAAAAGAGCCACGAATTTTTGTTTATGGGAATGTTCCGTGGATCCCAAAACATATCAGCTCCGATTAGAACCTGTAATTTCGATAAACCGTCTCCTCGGTATGAGTCGCCGATATCCGATTGTTTAGTCTCTCCACACGCCCGAAAAATGGTTCTTCGCCAACGAACGTGAATGCTGCGATGAAAATCTCACGCAAACAAGTGTCTTGTATTTCGATTTTTGTTTCGTCGGCGTTTTTATGCCAACATCTCGCCGGGAAGGCGAAAGACCGTTGCGAGCAATGGATAGAGTACAAAATTGTTTTTACTTTCTAACCAAAGTGGCGATCAACAGTGGTGCCGACATATGCCACTGGTAAAGAGGAAAATTGTTTGGGCGAGATAAAATCGGAAGAATCACCTTTTCATTTTTCTTCTCGTGAAGTCGAGAGGATTTTATGCAAGATGGCGTGTCAGTTCGCCAAGCATGCTTCTGATTCTCATCGCACGATGCATGCGCAATGCTGATAAAATTCATCGCCAACTAGAAACCTGTCTGCGGGTAGGGATTTATCAAATATTTATCGATTTTCTTTTAAATTTTATAAAAGTCGGTCATTGCTATAAATGTTGAAGGTTGGATTAAAGTTAATTTTATCTTCTTCATTATAACACATAAACAGATTAACTGGGGTACGATGCCCACAGTTGCAGCCCCTGGAGGTACTCCTATATTTTCGTTTCGCCCCTCGACTTTCATCTAAATCTGGGAGCACGAGCTCTACTCTGTATTATACAGTAGCTATGCGAGATTCGTTTTTCTCCATGCGCATTTAAAACTCTTTTTTGGAAAACGGACGGAAAATTTTAAATGCATACCTTTCTTTAGTCTCTTGGCACGTTTGCGCCAAAGTGGGGAAACGTGGACGAGGAAACGCCAGACTCTAAACACTGGCATACAACTCTCATTGAGGGCATCCATAGGTCTGAAAGAGATTCGTTAAAAAATCACTCGACGGAACATTATTTCGCTAGAAGCAAAATTCTAATAAAAAATAGGAAAATGTTAACATAAAAAAGAAAATTATTCGAGCACACTGTATCAGTGAGGTAGCGAGGTTAACTGGCGCCCGGGGCGCGACATCTTTTTAGCGCCCCCTCCCCGAAAACCATACAGTAATATTATATATAGAATTTGTGAAAAGGACCATTTGGCGCCCCTCTGAGCCCCCCTCTTGCTACGCCACTGCACTCTATTTTAAAAATCCAAATTGAAAAGGCGCCATTTCCAAAACTTGGCATTTTGTCCACAAAGAAGCTATAAGGGTGCTGTGTACTAACCCTATCGGATTCGCTCATCTCCATGTTAACCTGTACATGGAGAACTTCAGAACGAAAACTGTAGAATTTGGAATTTTTTTAAATCTTTTGAAATTTGCATTTCAAATATTAAAAAACTTTAACTTGACCAATGATTGTCGATTTGGAATAAAAGTTTTTTTAGTGGAAGAAATTTTAGACCTCGGTCATTTTTCTTTTTTAAAAGGTATGCAAGTAATATGATAAAATATTCGGGGGAAAACACCTTGTCTTGTGTGTTTCGAACGACCCTAAATTTTTTCGGCGGACGCAATTTTAAAAATGAAACGTGTTGCAAAGTGCAAAAAGTTCGGGCTATCTGAAAATATCATTTTTAGAGGATGGTCGGCATTTATGAAGCTGCAAAGAGACGCCTTCAGAACGAAAATTGTAGAATTTAGAATTTTTTAAAACCTTTTGAAATTTGTATTGCAAATATTAAATTTGAGCATATTTACTGACTCGATTTCAACAGCGGTGTTGAAAAAGCGTGAAAGATAAAAACCATTTGAGATAGCTTAATGGAAATGAAAAATAATAATATCAAATAATACAGTCAGCAGTAACTCTAAAAGAATGCTCTCCATGTAGATGTTCAAGGTCTCTCTGCGGTTTCGAACTGCACCGAAATATGAATTCCTCAGGATTTGACCGTTTTTTTCCAGACACTTGCCGAAATAAGGTAAACGCACCAAAAATGAGCCGGTTAAGAGAAAAATTGAAGTAAATCTCAATTTTCACAGCTATAGATAAAGCAAACTGGTCCAAATTTTTACCTGCCATTTTAATAACTGTCTCACATCTGTAGTAGCAATTGGAGCGCACTGGCTGCATTCATAAATATATATATACATAAATAATAACCAACCTGATGCACCTATAATGGGCCATTATTTTATCCGATGTACCCATAATGGGCCATCCAATAATGGGCCATCAATATCGCCCATCACGACATCAATGGGCCATCTATTTAATCTTGAAGTTTTTTTTTTCGAAGTTTGTTTTGAGAACGATAAATTGATTTGCGAAAAGAGGATTTCTGAGCAGAGGCTGTGCAAACCGCAGATGTCTCCCTGATAAATGATAAACCGTATGTCCGTTATTTGCACACGCATGCCTGTACCAGTTTTTTTTTTTTCTTTTTGCTATTCAGTCTACATTAAAGGCTACTTTACAGACAGTCAGGACCGGACTAAAAGAACTATTGGTTAGGATGCAAATCAAAATTGGCACCAAATGAGACACAGTGAAGATACAAAATTTTTAACGAAAATATATTTAGAGTTTAATCTGTCGGTATCTAAAACGATTCATCGCAGACGTGCAAACAAGCAGTTTGCTGCCATTCAGGCTCGAAAGAGTTTATAATTTTTATGACGTAACAAATCATATTCAATTTTATTGACTCTTTCTGCTTTTTTTCAGGGCTGTCTCTTATAAAATTGTTGTCTTTTTTGAAATAAATTTATCCCTTTGAAAATAAATACATATTTTTTTAACAAAGTGGCCATTTCCTTCCATAAAGCCCAGAAGAATCTTATTGCAAAACAAACTGAGTTTGAATTTATTTTCCTTTACGTAAATTTAATTTTAAATTGGCGTAATGTAAAAAAAATTTTTGTGTATTTAAAATAAATAAAACATTTCTTTTTGTTTGATGCAAAAGTTCATATAAGAACACAGTTACTTATTATACGTTTTATTTCTTGGAGCTTTGCCAAAAATTATATCGTCACGTGACCCAAAATGTAAGTGTATTTTTATATCCGTCGCAAAACCGTTGATAAATTTGAAATTCGGCCGAGTTTTAAAAACGGATTACCGAGTAATGAATATATCTGCGTCGTAATCTGTCTGCTTCATGGAATAACAGCATTTTTCGTCGAAAAATAAGTACATAATTTCAAAAGTTTTATTTATGAAAAAAGAAAGACAAATTTTGAAAATAGCAGAGCTCAATAAAAGTAGAAACATTCAATACGGTCCATACCAGGAGAAACACCCCCAGATCATAATTTCACCTCCGCCGAAATTTTCTGTGGGCACAGCGCATTCTGGCCGAAGGCTTTCCCCAGGCAGACGCCAGACCCAGACCCTGCCGTCGTAACGGTATAAGGTGAACCCTGATTCGTCACTCCAGAGAACCATTTTGCACTGATATACGGTCCCCTTTCGACGTGCTTTTCACCACATTAACCGAGCAGCGCAGTTGGACTCTGCGAACAAAGGCTTATGGGCGGCAGCACGACCGTGAAAGCCAAACAGATGTGCTTCCTTACGGAAGGTATTCATCGAAACAACACTCCCGGGTAATGGGGGTAGCCTGTTGAAACTCCTCGAGTATGTGGGCCATCGTTTGGGTGCGGGTCTTCCGAATTTCTGTGGACAGCATCCTTCGGTCTCAGTTTTGTGGGTCTGCCGACTCGGGACACATTCTGGCAATCACCGCTTACCCTCCACTTCTGAATCACATGGCTAATGTCGATTTTGGGTAATTCAGCTCGCTAGGCATGTCCCTTAAAGATCGGCCGTTTCTGTGCTACCCGACACGTATTGACCCCTTTCTCGAAATCAGATAACTCTGTACTTTGTGGCATCGTGCATGCGACTAATGCCAATGTTGTTTCCGACACGAGGGGGTGACGTATATCAGGACCTCAGATATCGTTATTTTCATGGGTGCCCGAATACTTATTGGTAGATAGTGAATATATATACATGTGTGTGTGTGTTTTACACTTATACCTCATCTTATAATAATCTAAAAGATAAAACTTAAAACCTAAATGCACTCAAACAGTTATTTAAAAATGAGTGCGATTTAAAATGAAAAGAAATATGAAAAGAAATTTAATGTTGGGACAATCTTTTAACTGTTTTGGACGAATCAGGTTTATACTTGTTACATGATGCTCGAAATGGCATCGCTACCTCGGAGATGCTATGTCCCATCTCTCGTACGCCGACTACAACACCACGTTCAGAGTCTCATAAATGGGGATAACCTGCCCTTTTAGCTGCAGGAACCAATCTAACAGCTTCGCCAGACATCTTTTGTCTTATATAGGCGCTGCCGAGCTCATCGCGTTACGCTGATTGAAAGCATATCTCCGTTATTTGCATACGCACGCCAGTTCTTTTGCCTCTTCAGTGTATATGCTCATTGATTCCCTGGGTGGATCTTTTGGGGGTAAAATAGTATATTAGAAAACATGAACTCCGAAGCCCGTTAACAACCAATGTTTATTTAATGATTTTCAAGATAGAGGAATGTGCCTGAAAATCCGGTCAAAATGACCCCCATTTTTCAGATGTTGCGAACGGGAAGGAAACTGCAATGCCAGAATTTTATTTCAACTTTAACAAAAATGGCAGCGGAGAATTTTAGAGCATAATTTTTTCTGGAAAGCTCTTAGAGTGGCAGAGCTTTTTTTATTCCACACACGTACCTGTATGCCGTATGAATATGTAAGGAAGACTTCTGTCAGTACGATGGTTTTTTTAAATTGTTTATGTATTATCATTTCAGTTTAACGAGTGTGCTTGAAAATCCGGTCTATACCGGGTAATCCTTATCACAATTAACCCATTTTTCCGATATTGAGAATATGAAAAGAAATCTTCAATGCCAGAATTTTATTCGAAATTTAAACGCATAGGGATTTTTCCGCATAATCATTTCTTTGAAGCAGTTAGTAATTGAAGAGCAATTTTGTTCCAAGCACATGCGGTTGTTCTTTGCTGGCCCTTGGCATCATAAAATGAGGAGAAAAAAAATTGGAATGATTTGACGTTGAACGTCGAATTTTATTTGTGAAAAAGAAAAAAATATATAAAAATGTTTTCAATATTACATGCATATTGTCGGGGTGGGGGAGTAGTGAAATTATGAACCAATGTGAAAGGTAGCATGAAAGGTCGAGAACATAACCCGACTGGGTTGAATAATCTGTGTTTAACAATTTTTACTTCTCAACATCGGGAGAGATGCGTAAAACAGAGCCTCCTGTATAGGTGCTTTTACAGCAACGCGGTATTAGGCTTAGCTGATTCCTAACCCTCTTACGGGAATCTCGTAGCGTGCATCGTGGCGAAGTTTTAAAAACGGTGCATTCAGAGAGACTCAGAGGGAGTAAATCTACAGAATACATAAACGCATGTCCGCGACTTTGTTGGCTACTTCCTTAAAGTTGAGATTCCACGGGAACGACCGTGCCCTATCCGCGATCCGAACCAGAGACGCCGACCACTATACGATGCGTTGTTTCATGTTCTCTAATTTTTTTATGTAAACTAAATATTCCTTGGATATTAATAGCATTAAAACGTTCATAGATGCAGCTGATTCCTGTTTTAAAGTCAACTCCGGCATTGCAACCGAAATCAAAAACTGTCGTGCATTTAGGTTTTGCAAAAAATGTTTTGAATTTAGGTTTGTTTTAGAGCGCAACGGTCACCGTTTTACTACACGAGGTAACTGTAGGTTGAGACCGGGACCTACAGTTTAAAGCCGATTCCGAACGTCTACAAACTGCGGGACTCGTACCCGCGGACTAAGATGCCATCTCACTGTCCTTTCGGCCAACACCGGGAAGTTTTGCATCTAGGAATTTTCCACTAATTTCCATGAAAGAGTTACGCTCTTCGAAAAAAAGGTGTTTCACTTAAATAGAAAACTCGAGAGAAATAAATTTTGTCGGATTAATCCACCGGAAGTTACAAAATCCCCTTTAATAGCTGTATTTGTCATTGGCAAACATAGGGAGGGAAAACGAATCTTAAGTTGTTTTTTTTTTGCAAAATACTTTGCATTTGAATAATGAGAATAATTATTTATTCATAAATATAAATATGTGATGAAAGCAAACAATTATAAATCGATTAATTATATCTAATTTTTGTAAATTGAGTTCTGTTAAAATTCATTTTTTAGAGTGTTTGTCTCGAAATTCTGAATATAATATATAAATATAATCATTTCATAGTTCTTAATAAAAGAAATTTCAAATGGTAGATTTAACAAAATACGTCACGATGACGCCATTTTCTTATTCCCTTTATTATTCTACTAGCTGAAAACCCGTACTTCGCTACGGATTACATTCAAATTAAATACAACGGTCAATGTATGCAATTCATGCCAAATATATATATATATATATATATATATATATATATATATATATATATATATATATATATATATATATATTATATGATAAATATGACGATCAATGTATACAATTGATGTAATATATATATATATATATATATTTATAAGAAAATCGTAAAGGATAATTTTATAGATAAAATAATGTAGAAGAAAATATTCAAATTAAATCTAATTTAAAGAATACTAAAGAATATAGTACAGTTAATATAATACATTTTGTAGAACATTTCATTTACTGTATTTTAATATTGTTTTGGATAATGTCCAATCGTCTGCCACATTAGCAAGGAGAAAAAAATATTTTTTGTTTATTTAGTTGTTATGCACGTGACGATAAATTTATTTAAAGTACCAGAAAAAGAAATCACGTGATCGGCATTTAATAAATTAAATTCTAAAAATGAATCTTTAAAAGTTCTCCAAAAATTATAAAATGCAGGTAAAGATTCGAAAAAGATTTCATTTTTAAGGAATTTTTATGATCTTTCTCGTGATATAAATTTCATAACCCTCAAATTATTATTTTAAATGCAAATTTAAAAAAGTTACTAAAACAGATTAAAAATTTAATTTAAAAAAATCTAAGAAGAATTTTTGAAAAATCTTTCTTAGTGCACCCCTACACTATAAGAAGAATCGCCATGCAAAATTTCAGCTCTTTAGGTCCAGCGGTTTGGTCTGTGCGTTGTATGTCAGTCAGTGAATGAGTCAGTTACGGAAATGTTTTATATTTAGAGATTGCCAAAATGACGTGTAATCCATTTTGAATATTCATTTTTAGTATCTGGAAAAAAAGTGCAAACGATTTTGTGAATCGGTTGAATTCATGGAGATAAAATGAAATTAATCACCATGGTTACATTAGTCATGGACATGGATATAGAAAGTTTTAAAAAATGTTTTAAATAAACCAGAATGACATTTCTGTTAAAAATTATTCAAAGTTTCATAGTTTTTTTAGTATGGTTTTGCAAGCTATATTTATTTGCGACTTGGGGTTGGCAACGCAGTTTGTGATTTTAAATAACACTTCTCTAAGTCAATTCGCTTGTAAAATTGATTCTGCACCGAAAGCGGAGTTCCTGAGGTTATCTTATTCTAGTAAAAGTAATATTTGGGAACATCAAGTATACGTAATGAAGCATTTCGTTTGACTACACAAATCTGAATCGAGATGAAAATGTCCCGAGCAGATGTTTTTCGCTCTTGGCTCGGTCAGGGAGAGTTTTGCAAATTCTCATGCTAGAAAGCGTGTATATTTCGATATTTGAATTCGAATCTTGTAAAGGTCAGCGTTTTTTAGCCAACATCTGCCTGGTAAAGGCGAAAATAAGTTCGGAGCATTGAGAGTTGTACAATATTGTTTTGAATTCGTAACCACAGAGCCGATGACTGATAAAGATTCTATTTTTCAATCTCCCTCAACGGAACTTCTCAACAAGCAACAACATAAACAACAACAACAAAAAAAATTCATTCGCAGACCAGAGAGACTTGCTTTAAAACTTTGGGAGATCGCGAGAAATTTTTGACAGCTAGTTTGAATTGATTTCGTATAGAATAATAATATTAAATTTGCTATAAATAAGCTAATCATTTTTATATCATGCTCATTTATAATTTGAAATTTCCTTTCCTTTATACCGAGATGAAATACAAATACATATTATTATTTAAATGTCTACGTTCGGTTCCATGAGATTCGTGAAAAACAAGTGCAAAAGAGATTAGCGAGACTTATTTTTGTCATAGATTTTAAGCAATGTAAATAACATCCAAAATCTACAGTTCGTCGATTTTTAAAAAAAATTGCCGAAATTTGCTTATTTCTTTTTTCTATTTTTCGTAAACATTTTCCTACATAAATTGTAAATTTAAAATTGGTGCTGTTAGAAATAGTTAATATTCAAGGGAATAAGTTTATGAGACCTGTTCAGCATGCTTTACTGACATCATGAGTTTGTATCGGATCCTAAAATTCCGTTACATTTATTAGTCTAAATTTTGGAAATGAAACACGTTTTATATCATCTTAAAGGTACTAAAATATACCACCACAGGTCGTTAAAAAGTCGTCCAGAATATTATGTGTTTGAGAGTGAAAAATAAACTGAGCTGCCTACGCCATTTTTAATTATCTAAGTTTGGATAGAGTACAGAAGCAGTGCACAAACTTTTTACAACGCAATTTGTTCATATTGAATTCTCTCGACACCGATGAAATCTTTTTGGTGATAAGAAATTTAAATTTTTGCAGAATTAGGCAATTGTTAATTAAATATATGAATAAGATATAAATTGACTTCAAAATGTGCCATTTTTTTAGATCGGCGGACACCATGATGCGAGATTTGCAGTTAAGAAACAGCTAATCCTAATTTGGGAACATCTAAGCCTAATAATAAGCATTGCCGGAAAAGTCGCAGTAGAAATATTCAAATCTTTACGTTCAACATTCTTTAAAACAACTCGCTCCGGTATTCAGAATTAAATACTTGGCTTTTCCTCTAAAGTCTTAAAATGCTTTCAGCAAGTTAAGTACTGAAATATCGTCGGCTATAATAACCCTTTTCGTCTCATCACCACTCACTTTAATAAGCCAGTCACTGGTCGATAGAAACTAATTAACAAAGTCATTCACGTTTCACTAAGGTACAGAAATACTAGGTCTTAAACTACATTACCGGCAATGGAAACTTAGCGTATTCTTAGCATACAGCAAACATATGCTGAAAGTGAAATTAAAATGATAAAAGCGCTAATTTAATTAAAATAAAATAAAAATAAATAGCATAACCTGCCTTTAGTTTGTATTTAAAAACATAGGCGTGCTCAAAAGCCGTAAGGGGGTGAATTTGACGGTACCAAAGTCTTTACCACGGAGGTTAATTATGGTGTACTAGTAACGCGCCAAATTTAGCACAGTGTTAATTAACTATTAAAGGTGCTGTCAGCCAGGCAACATTAAATGGGTTCAAAAATTAAAATTGCTTTCTTTTTTGGGTTCTTAGCTCTAATACTCTACATAAATAAACTCTACATAACTTTTTAAATAATGAGGTACAAACGAAAATTTTGTTGGTACAAATGGGTACAAACGATAGGCATCACTTTGGTTTGAAAACTCGTTGATGGGGGGGGGGGTGTTTCATTTCTCCAGTCCCCCCCCCCCAATTTTATTTGCTTGTAACTTTTTAAATAATGAGGTACAAACGAAAATTTTGTTAGTACAAACGAGGTATAAACGATTGGCTACAGTTTCGTTTCAAAATTCGATGGTTGGGGGGGGGGGCTTTCGTTTCACCAGCTCCCCCCCACATTGATTTGCTTATAACTTTTAAAATAATGAGGTACAAACGAGGTATAAACGATTGGCATCAGTTTCGTTTCAAAATTCGATGGTGGGGGGGCTATCGTTTCACTAGCTTCCCCCCCTTTGATTTTCTTATAACTTCTTAAATAATGAGGTACAAACGGAAAATTTTGTTTGTACAAATATATATATATATATATATATATATATATATATATATATATATATATATCCGTGTGTGTGTGTGTGTGTATATATTTAGACACTTCTTTAACACTGCTTTTGTTTTCTTATTTTTTTTAGAGCGGTGCTCGTAAATCTATTTCAATTCCCAATAAAAGCGTGTGAAATCTTGCATAGTTTTCTAACACTGTAAAGAGTCTTTTCCCACAAGGCTCCGTTAGGCCTAACTCTTCCTTAAGTCTGGATGGCGTGCTACTGATTTATGCCTTCGAGTTTTGAGAACGGGGCCTTAGCAAATTTATTTATGTATACATGCACAACCAATTCGCCTTCTAGGTACGTTTCTTAGAAAGCCTTGCACACTCTGTACCGTTTAAAAAAAGGTACAGTGAAATAAAACATGCAACATTTAGTCATTCAGCGTCACCACTAGACAATAGACGTGCACGTTTTTACTGTTGCTTTTTGGTTGCGAAAATTCCCTCCCGTCAATGGAGATGTAGAAAGCCGATATATCTACGAGAGTACATCTTGAATACAATGAACATATTTATACAGGTTATAACGAACCCGGTTTTAACGAACTTCTAGGGACCAAAGATTTTGTTCGCTTTATCCGGTGGTTCGCTCTATGCGAACCGTTATGAACGATGCTAGAGGTCACAAAATGTATAACTCATTAAGTTGCAATGTGTATTCAGTAAATATAGATTAAAAAGTGATAAAATCTATTAAAAATGATAATTGAGGAATTAAATCGACTGAAAACGATTACATTAAACTGACACAATACTTATTAAATTGCATATAACAGGAAAACGACGGGACCAAAATTTTCGTTTGTTATATCCGTGAGTTCGTTATATACAGGGTTCGCTATAACGGGGTTCGAATGTATTTGTGACACGGACGCACTGAAGAAGAATATAAATTATTGTCATTTTGCATGTAGAGTAAAATACCGAAATTTCAAAACGAAATGAAGTTGAAGGTGCCTCGCCCCTTTCAAAAAGAGAGAATTAAAATGTTTTCTTCTAAACCTTTTGTACGACATTTAAATGTCTTTCGTCTTCGAACGAAAATTCGAAATCGTGCGCCTGTGATTCTCAAAAATGGCGCTACAACATTTCCCCGTAGCCTGACTCCCAAATCGGAAATTTGAAAACGACGAATCTTGCTAATTTGATCTATTCTTAGACATCCGTTCCGTGGCGAGTTTGATAGCTACGAAACTTTTCGCGCTCTTAGACAAAACATTAACACGGGGATTCAGCAAATCTGTGAAAATCCTCCCCGGGCGTGTCGCGTAGCCAAAACATTCCTATAAAAAAACGATTCGTTCATTTTTCTGGCTTGATCAAACACGGGTTTGTGCCGTAACTCGCACGATGAAACTAAATATTAACCAATTTCTTTTTAACTCGACTTGTATGTTTTACAAATGTATAAATTAATAAACACGTTCCGGCGAAGGTTGAAGTGGCTTGTGATATTGCCAATTATGTCCAGTGTTCGAGGAAATTTTCGAGATTGGGACGGTAGAAACAGAGTCTTGTAAGAATGACTGCACACGTGTAATTTTGTGTAAATAGAATGGATTAAGAGCGGGACCATCATAATCTTTTAATCCATCGTTAAACGTATGAAATAACGCCTCATATGAAATATTTTGCCAATTTTTTAAAAAATTTTTAATGATATCGAGGTTTGCGCTATTTAATTAATTTTCGAATCTCTTTCGACCATCGAGTAAATTCAGGCGAATGATGTATGTAGTTCCTTTAAGCGTTTCCCCAGGATAGCTAAACTTTATACTGGGGACGGTAAAGTAGCTTTAAATTTATAATCGAAAGTGACTAGATAATGTCCTTTCAACGTACGTTCTGTTTCAACGTAAGTTCAACTAAAGAGAATGGGAGGTTCATCAATCGATATGCATATTCATTATTTTGAAGGTATTAGGGCGGGACCTGTCTGTATAATCACAACATGTACTTCCTGTCGATATGTACCGGGGAGCACGTGCATTCGTTTAAATAATTTAATAGAGTCGGACTATCCTCGAGCGTGATCTGTCCGTAAAATATCCATGCTTGACGTATATGTACGTGTGAAGGGCGTGTATATTTGAGTGTAATAATGAGTATATGCATTCATTTCTTGAAAGCAAATTGCGGGTAGAATTATACGTACATGTAAATCGATTACAAAAGGAAATTTTTTATCTGCTGTTATAATTGTGTTCTGTTCAATTTTAATCGACCTAAATATCGTTTGAACACGCGAGGATTACTTCTCGTA
>CAJRAI020000097.1:0-40000 GCA_907164885.2 Dolomedes plantarius
CGAAACACCTTGTTGCGTAGACTGTAAAGGAGACCATCCATCCTTTACAAGGTCGGTCCTAAATGGAGAATTGAAAACGAGGTACAGACATTAAAGGTAGCACGTAATATCGCGCAGGCATGAAGTTGAAGCATAACCCCAATCCCAGGTTTATCCTACAAGCGGCAGCAGCCTAAAAGTAATGAAATGGCCGCAACGCAGTCAGGACCGTGTTTTTCTTGACAATAAGAATGGCAAATCTAGCACACAAACCAAAGAGACGCACCTCAGTCGGCTACTTCATCTAATAAAATATGCGAAAAACATACAATCAACCAAAATCCTCTCCAAATATATAACAAATTAAAAGACCCAAATATCTAATAAAAAAATCAGAAACATCTTCGGGGGCATTCCGCTGACGAGTAGTTTTCGAACTATATTCCTCTGATCTGGCTGAAGAGGAAGTAGAAGCTATGGACCTCTCCGGTTTCACACGGTGGTCCCGCACCTCGGGGTGCGAGAACCGAGGTAACGTAATGTTTAGGATGTCTCTAAACCATCCCTTCTTTTTTTAAATAATTAATTATAGCATCTGTTATATCTTGGAACTGCCATGGTTTTCGCGATAAACAGAATGGCATTAAACCCCCATTTCGTCCATAATCCAGCTGTCCTAGAACTACAAAAAATCTCTGATACAGTAAAAATCCGTAAATACTATCGGTAACGTAAAGACAAGGATTAGGTGAAGGTTATCACGAGGCGTTGCTAGCCTAATATCTCATGATCATCCATCTTCTGCCATTCCGTTTAGAATGATTACAAGCAGTTGCAGCCTGCGTCCACGTCAGACAGCTCACTACCATTTGCACCGCATATTCTACCACCAAAGAAAACAATAGTCCAAATTGGACTGGACCATCTTGTGGTTCAACTTCCTACACCCTTTGTAATCACTGGGCGGTTTTGACGCCCATATCCACTTGGGGAAGCAATATACAATCTTTCGAAGCCAGCAAATAGAAATTCTCGTAATCGATCTTTCACATCGTGCCTTGTAAACAATGGTGATTATACCTACTTCCATCTACCTACAAAACCTTTTCACGCAAGAGACTTAACCATATGTTCCCCTTCATTACTACAGTTTTATAATTTCTGGATTGCAATAACTTATACAATAGTAACAATCTATCCATGCTGAGCAGTGACTCCGACTCAGTTCCTTCTCAACCCGCTACATTTATGACAGAGCCGATGTCCGACTTACACTTTTTCAGTTATTACCAAGCAATAGTGGTGGGTGACATAAACGATGCCATCAAAAATATAACAAACCTCATTATTGACGCAGGTGATACCGCAATACCCAAACCTCAATAAATGGAAAACCAAGAAGCCGTGGCGGACAGAGGAATGTCGGAATGACTGTTGTATTTTCAGTAGCACCCGACCACGGAAAATCTTTTGAATTTTAAAACGTGCTTAATCATATGCTAGAAAGTTTCTTCAACGGAGCTAGAGGGAACCATGGATTAAAACGTTTCTGGGATATCATTGAACATTTCTCTAAGGAATTGTGGACGACAGTTAAAAGGCTCTGTATACAGAACATCAAATATTTTGCTATCTCTTAGTGGCCAAACAATATCAGACATTAATGAAATTACAACACAATAGGTGCTATTTGTTTCCTCCTCTTCTGTTGCTTCATGCGTTCTTAAAACACAAACAAATATATGAAAAGAAAACTACAAACTTTAACACAGGTTCAAATCTCTCATACAATACACTCTTACTCATTTAGAACTCATTCGGGGTCTTCTTAGCACAAAAAAAAACACTTCCCTGGACCTGATCGCATTTGTTACAACACCCTGAAACACCATCCACCGCTCTTTCATATCTGCATAACAGAATCTGGGATGGACACGTTTTCCCTACTGCTTGGAAAAAAGGCTATCGTTATTCCTTTCCGGAAGCCTGGTAAAGATTCTAACTACCGCCAACCTATTGCCTTAACTATCTGCATATGTAAACTCTTAGAAAACACTTGTTTAGCTTTCATTATTAGAGAAGACACCTCATTCGCTCCATTTCAGAGCGGTTTAAGACAAGCGTAGGTCGACCAGGACAATAGTATTGCCCTGGGATCTGACATAACGAGAGCCCTTTTCCTAAATAACTCTTTAATTTCTACGTTCTTTGACATGGAGAAAGCATATGACCGCACAGGGGCGTCCATGGAATTTTCTAAGATACACTGTGCAGCACAGTGCACCCTATTTAAGTTTTTTACTCTTATCGAATTTTATCTCATCCTAATCACCCATTACGTGACTTGTTTGCTTGACAAACGAACGATCTCTTCTATCAAAATTGGCCATCTTGCGTACAGTTGCGTTTGGGCGACGCATGCGCTCCTTCATCCAAAATACCCCTCTGGAAGATATTAGCCCACTAATTCAACTTTCTCCTTGGAAGAAAAATCTCACATTATGCATGCACCCCTTTCATCTATATATATAAAACAGTTCCGTAACTGACTGTTTCACTCACTGACATACAACGCCAGACCAACACCGCTGGAAAACTAAAGGTCTGAAATTTTGCATGGCGATTCTCTTATGTGTAGGGGTGCACTAAGAAAGATTTTTGAAAAAATTCTTCTTAGATTTTTTTAAATTAATTTTTAAGCTGTTTTGATGTAACTTGTTTGAATTTAAAAATAATAATTTGAGGCTTAGAAAATTGATAATCACGAGAAAAGATCCTAACATTCCTTTAAATAGAATCTTTTTCGAACCTTTACCTCGATTTTCTAATTTTGGTGATTTTTAAAGATTCATTTTAGAATTTTAATTTATAAAAATGACGATCACAGTGATTTCTTTTGCAGGTACTTTAAATAAATTTATCGTCACGTGCATAAGCAACTAAATAGACAAAAATTATTTTTTTCTTTCTAATGTAGCAGACATTATGTATTATCCAAAAATATAAATATTCCTTATACGATTTTTTATAATATTTATATATATTTTTTTACAATCAATTGTATACATTGAGCGTCGCATTTATTATAATATATTTTTTATTTTTTCGGCATTAATTGGATACATTGACCGTTGTATTGTAATTTGAATGTACTCTGTAGCGAAGCGCGAGTTTTCAGCTAGTAATTTTAATAAAATTGACACCTATTATAATGATATTATAAATAACTTTTTATTCTCCTCGTGACCATTTTTCTAAGCATTCATACGACTCGAAGACTACATACCCCGTTAGTTATGCCTTTGTGTTTAAAATCGGAAGTTTCACTCGTCATTACTCTGAGTGTAACTGCAGAAATTTAGCCGTAAGAAAAACACCATCAGAATAAACATTTTATCATATACTCGGATTCATGGAGCGTACTCGAGAGCTTCAAGTCTGGTAAGAGTAGACCTAGTTTGGTCCTCTACTATTCTCGTTTAAAATGTCGTGGCTACAGCGTTTTATATTACTGGAAATGAGCTTCACACAGCGGCAAAATATTCAAACACCGTTTATATCACCCTGTCCCCGTTGACACCATCAAACAATCCATCAAGATTTTAATTTTGGCAAATGGCGCCCATCATGGAACTTACTTTTAGATAATAAACTTGAGTCGTGTATAACCCATCTCTCTTGCCATTATATCCAAGGAAACTGGATGTTATAATTACGCATTTGAGACTAGTGTCATTCCCAAACATTTGCTGGATATGGAAAATGCCCCCTCCAGTCCTGTCCCAGCAATGTCTGAAATTGAGAGCTGAAATTGAGAGCACATTTTGAGGGACTGCGCAGGAATAAACTCATTTTTATCTAAAATTTTTCGACTCAACTTTGAGTGATGTCCTGCGTGAAAAACCTCACCCTACAATTAGTCGTTTTTTTACAAAGTTGTAGTTTCTTTTCGTTGATTTAATCTACATACATTATCTTTCCTTTTTACTGACTTCTAAGGCTGACAGTATTATGAAATGGGGGGAATCCCATCTAGAGGTCTTGGTTGTTACGATCACTGCTTTTATCTGTTTCGCTCAAGACCTTTTATCCACTGTCCGTTATCATATGTAAATCTTAATCCTTTTATCCCTTCTATATCACCTGTTTTTATCATCTATGCATTTAAGACCTGTTTTTTTTCACTCTTATATAACTGAACTTTTATCATTATCCTTGACTGATTTTTGTCTCCTTTTATATACGACCTCTTTTAGTTCAGTGTCCTTATCGCATTTCAACAGTTGATATTTGTTTCATTTTTTCCCTTGTTCCAATTTATATACGTATCAGTTATGCTCTTGTCCGTGCATAACTTACTTATGATCTATGACTCTATACCTCCCTGGATTTTAATCACATTTATATTGTTTGCTATGTTGCGTTACGTGTTAAATCTATATGTATGGGGTTTTCATCTTACTGGGCGTTCGGCACAGCTTTTTCTCGTGGACCCTGCGCCAATAATTCCAAATCATCCCAACCAAACTAACCTGTTTGTATGATGGAAATTGATTTTTAACTGTATGGGACCCTATGGTAATGGAAACTAATGCGAAAATATATATATATTATATATATAAATATATATATATATATATCATATATATATATATATATACATATATATATATATATATATATATATATATATATATATATATATATATATATATATATATATATATATATAATATATATATATACATATATATATATATATATATATATATATATATATATATATATATATATATATATATATATATATATATATATATATATACATATATATACATATATGTATATATATATATATATATATATATATATATATATATATAATATATATATATATATTATATATGTATGTATATGTATATATATATATATATATATATATATATATATATATATATATATATATATATATATATATGTATGTATGTATATGTATATATATATTTTCGCATTAGTTTCCATTACCATAGTCCCATACAGTTAAAAATACAAATTCCATCATACAACAGTTAGTTGGTTGGATGATTTGGAATTATTGGCGCAAGGTCCGGAGAGAAAAAGCTGTGCCAAACGCCCAGTAAGAGAAAACCCATACATATAGATTTAACACGTAAACGCAACAAATAGCAACAAGATAAAATGTGATAAAATCCAGGGAGGTATAGAGTCATAAATTAAGTTATGCACGACAAGAGCAGAACTGATACGTATATAAATTGAACAAGAAAAAGGAAACAAATATCAACTGTTTAAATGCGATAAGGACAATGAAACTAAAAGAGTCGTATATAAAAGGGGACAAAAATCAGTCAAGGATAATGATAAAAGTTCAGTTATATAAGAGTGAAAAAAAAGTCTTAAATGCATAGATGATAAAAACAGTGATATAGAAGGGATAAAAGGATTAAGATTTACATATGATAACGACAGTGATAAAAGGTCTTGAGCGAAACAGATAAAAGCAGTGATCGTAAAACCAATACCTCTAGATGGGATTACCCCCCATTCATAATAGTGTCAGCCTTAGAAGTCAGTAAAAAGGAAAGATAATGTATGTAGATTAAATCAACGAAAAAGAAACTACTACTTTGTAAAAAAACGGATAATTGTAGGGTGAGGTTTTTCACCCAGGACATCACTCAAAGTTGAGTCGAAAAATTTCAGATAAAAATGAGTTGTTCCTGCGCAGTCCCTCAAAATGTGTCGGATGGACAGCTCTCAATTTCAGACATTGCTGGGAAAGACTGGAGGGGGAATTTTCCATATCCAGAAAATGTTTGGGAGTGACACTAGTCTCAAAAGCGTGATCACAACATCCAGTTTCCTTGGATATAATGGCAGAGAAGATGGGTTATACACGACCAAGTTTATTATCTAAAAGCAAGTTCCTTGATGGGCGCCATTTGTCCAAAATTAAAATCTTGATGGATTGTTTGATGGGTCAGTCAACGGGACGGGGTGATATAAAACGGTGTTTGAATATTTTGCCGCTGTGTGTGCAAGCTCATTTCCAGTGATATAAAACGCTGTAGCCACGACATTTTAAACGAGAATAGTAGAGACGAAACTAGGTCTACTCTTACCAGACTTGAAGCTCTCGCAGTACGCTCAATGAATCCGAGTATGTGATAAAATGTTTATTCTGATGGTGTTTTTCTTACGGCTAAAATTTCTGCAGTAAAATCAGAGCATGACGAGTGAAGCTTCCGATTTAAACACAAAGGCATAACCGACGGGGTATGTAGTCTTCGAGCCGTATGAATACTTAGAAAAATGGTCACGAGGAGAATAAAAAGTTCTTTATAAATCAGTTAATAGATGTCAATTTTATTAAAATTACTAGCTGAAAACCCGCGCTTCTCTACGGAGTACATTCAAATCCAATACAACGGTCAATGTATGCAATTAATGCCGAAATAAATAAATAAATATATTTATAATAAATGCGACGCTCAATGTATACAATTGATGTAAAAAAATATATATATATATATATTTATAAAAATATCGTAAGGGATATTTATTTTTTTTGGATAATATATAATCGTCTGCTGCATTAGAAAGAAAAAAAATATTTTTTTGTCTATTTAGTTATGCACGTGACCAGAAAAGTACCAGAAAAAGAAATCACGCGATCGGCATTTAATAAATTAAATTCTAAAAATAAATCTTCAAAAATTCCCCATAAAACAGAAAATCGAGGTAAAGGTTCGAAAGAAATTTCATTTTAAATGAAGTTTTAGGATCTTTCTCGCGATATAAATTTTATAACCCTCAAATTATTATTTTAAATGCAAACAATAAAAGATACAAAAACAGCTTAAAAATTTAATTTTAAAAAAATCTAAGAAGAATTTTTCAAAAATCATTCTTAGTGCACCCCTACACCATAAGAAGAATCGCCATGCAAAATTTCAGCCCTTTTTGTCCAGCGGTTTGGTCTGGCGTTGTATGTCAGTCAGTGACTCAGTTACGGAACTGTTTTATATATATAGATGAAAGGGGTGCATGCATAATGTGAGATTTTACTTCCAAGGAGGAAATTCGAATAGTGGGCATATATATCTTCCAGAGGGGTATTTTGGATGAAGGAGCGCATGCGTCGCCCAAACGCAACTGTACGCCGATTTTGATAGAAGAGATCGTATCGTTTGTCAAGCAACAAGTCACGTAATGGGTTATTAGGATGAGATAAAATTCGATAAGAGTAGAAAATTACACAGGGTGCACTGTGCTGCACAGTGTATCTAAGAAAATTCCATGACGCCATGTGCGGTCATATGCTTTCTCCATGTCAAAGAACGTAGAAATATAAGAGTTAGTAAGGAAAACGGCTCTCCTTATGTCAGATCCCAGGGCAATACTATTGTCCATGGTCGACCTACGCTTTCTTAAACCGCTCTGAAATGGAGCGATGAGGTGTCTTGTCTCAATAATAAAAGCTAAACAAGTGTTTCCTAAGAGTTTATATATGCAGCTTGTTAAGGCAATACAACCGAGTTGTATAAGGTCGGTAGTTAGAATCTTTACCAGGCTTCCGGAAAGGAATAACGATAGCCTTTTTTCCAAGCAGTAGGGAAAACGTGTCCATCCCAGATTCTGTTATGCAGATATGAAAGAGCGGGGTGGATGGTGTTTCAGGGTGTTGTAGCAAATGCGATCAGGTCCAGGGGAAGTTTTTTTTTTGTGCTAAGAAGGCCCCGAATGAGTTCTAAATGAGTAAGAGTGCTATTGTATGAGAGAGTTGAACCTGTGTTAAAGTTTATAATTTTCTTTTCATATATTTGTTTGTGTTTTAAGAACGTATGAAGCAACAGAAGAGTAGGAAACAGAAGTAGCACCTATTGTGTTTGCAATTTCATTAATGTCTGATATTGTTTGGCCACTAAGAGATAAGCAAAATATTTGATGTTCTGTATACAGAGCCTTTTTAACTGTCGTCCACAATTCCTTAGAGAAAATGTTGCATGATATGCCAGAAACGTATTTAATCCATGATTCCCTCTAGCTCCGTTGAAGAAACTTTCTAGCATATGATTTAGCACGTTTAAAATTCAAAAGATTTTCCGTTTTCGGGTGCCTACTGAAAATACAACAGGCATTCCGACATTCCTCTGTCCGCCACGGTTTCTTGGTTTTACATTTTATAGAGGTTTTGGGTATTGCGGTATCACCTGCGTCAATAATGAGGTTTGTTATATTTTTGATGGTATCGTTTATGTCGCCCACCACTATTTGCCTGGTAATAACTGAAAAAGATGTTAAGGTCGGCCAATCGGCTCTGTCATAAATGTAGCGGGGTTGAGAAGGAACGGAGTCGGAGTCACTGCTCAGCATGGATAGATTTGTTACTATTGTATAAGTTATTGCAATCCAGAAATTATAAAACTGTAGTAATGAAGGGGAACATATGGTTAAGTCTATTGCGCGAAAAGTTTTTGTAGGTAGATGGAAGTAGGTATTATCACCATTGTTTACAAGGCACGATGAAAGATCGATAGCGAGAGTTTCTATTTGCTCGCCTCGAAAGATTGTATTATTGCTTTCCCAAAGTGGATATGGGCGTCAAAATCACCAGTTATTACAAAGGATGTAGGAAGTTGAGCCACGTGATGGTCCAGTCCAATTTGGACTATTGTTTTGTTTGGTGGTAGATATGCGGTGCAAATGGTAGTGAGCTGTCTGACGTGGACGCAGGCTGCAACGGCTTGTAAATTCGTTCTAAATGGAATGGCAGAAGATGGATGGTCATGAAATATTAGGCTGGCCACGCCTCGTGATAACCTTACACCTAATTCCTTATCTTTACATTACCGATAGTATTTACGGATTTTTACTGTATCAGAGTTTTTTTGTAGTTCTAGGACAGCTGGATTATGGACAGAAATGGGGGTTTGAATGCCATTCTGTTTATCGCGAAAACCATGGCAGTTCCAAGATATAACAGATGCCATAATTAATTATTTAAAAAAAGAAGGGGTGGTTTAGAGACATCCTAAACATTACGTTACCTCGGTTCTCGCACCTTGAGGTGCGGGACCACCGTGTGAAACCGGAGAGGCCTCCATAGCTTCTACTTCCTCTTCAGCCAGATCAGAGGAATATAGTTCGAAAACTATATCCTCAGCGGAACACCCCCGAAGATGTTTTTGATTTTTTTATTAGATATTTCGGGTCTTTAAATTTGTCAGATATTTGGAGAGGAGTTTTTGGTTGGTTGTATGTTTTTCGCGTATATTTTATTAGATGAAGTAGCCGACTGAGGTGCGTTTCTTTTGGTTGTGTTGCTAGATTTGCCATTCTTATTGGCAAGAAAAACACGGTCTCTGACTGCGTTGCGGCCGATTTCGTTACTTTAGGAGCTGTGGCCGCTGTGTAGAACAAACCTGGGATTGGGGTTATGCTGTCAACTTCCTGTCCTGCGCGATAAATTACGTGCTACCTTTAATGTCTGTACCTCGTTTTCAATTCTCCATTTAGGACACGACCTTGTAAAGGATGGATGGTCTCCTTTACAGTCTACGCAACAAGGTGTTTCGTTGTACCTTTCACTTTTGTGGCCTGGTCGTGCACATCTGGCACAGGTGATATTGTCGCGACAGGAGTCCTTCGCATAGCCGAACCTCTGGCACTTAAAACACCGAAGAGGATTCGGCCCATACGTTCGGACGTTGCATTTTAGATTATTACTGATATATTGAAAGCTATTACTGATATATTGAAAGCGGACGTTAAGGTTTGTGTTTGCGTAGCTGACGTGACCTCGATCAACAGATCACCAGAACATAATTTTTTGATTGATGACACTGCCTATAGATGACTGGATTCATTTGTTTATCAGGAAGGGAGAAACAGTCATTAAAGAGCCTTGCAGGTTTTTAATAATAAAAAATTTAGCTTGTTGAAAACATTTTATTGTTACGTTCTAGAAAATGAAGATTGAGATACATCATTAATTTTTGACCGTTCTATTTAATATCAAAAAGACAAAATTCGGGCGCCGACAATACCACCCACCATGGAGCCCAAGAAGGGTATTTCTTCACCAGTGCTAGCCGGGAATATTCGGTCACAGTACACCCCTGAAACAACCTCTACCCCAAACGAGTTGCCCAGTAAATGCCCAATCGCTTGATTCCTAGCCGGTCACAAAGTCAGCGACCAGCCGATGGATATCCAGAGAACAACTATGTACCCCCGTTTACCTGAAGCAGAAGCCAAAGCAATGTGTTGGGGCGACCTTCAATTACCAGGATCTCCCTTTCCGGGTACACGGGTCTCCACGCATGGCAAACACTTAGACCATTAGAAGCTAGATACAACAGAGGTTGGGAAGTGGCAGCAGCTTCTGGTGAGGTCCCTTCACCTCCGAGGAGGCACCACACGGAGAAAAGAAAGGGAAAATTAGAAGGAGAAGAGAGGAAAAGGGAAAGTTCGCTGGGGAACCTCTGGATTGGCGGACCCGTGAGTAGGAGGGGTCCATCTTGCAATTATATTAACACCTTTGTTTCGTACTGAAATGGAATGAGGAGTTGTCGAAGCATCCGATTCGTATCCAGTGAATTGTCCAACCGGTTCGCACCTTCCCTTTCACGATTAACAATTTTGTAACGAACCCTTTGAGAGGCAAAAATAAGTTTCACTTTCGGAGTAAACAAAGTACTGACAACTTCAATAAACATGGAAGAAGGATATACTTTGGTAAATTTTGGGGAAGTGAAATTGCTTTTGCAATATTTCCAGACACTTTAGTTCGAAATATTAGGCTACAGAATGGCATTGACAGCGACGTAATAGTGGTGATAAAACTCCAGGAAAACGTGTTCTCAAGAGTGATACTGATGATAATGGATCTGAAGATGAAGATGGCACTACAGAGGACGAGATTGTTACAGAATGCTGTAAAACCAATAATCGTTCACAGACCAGATGATTGAACGGAAACAAACATGCCAAAGATACATTGACACATTATTTGGCAAACATGGTAAGGTGTAGAACGGGATGAATTCTGGGCTTCTATTGGAAAGACACTTCGGGCACAAATGTTTGATATTTATTTTGAGTGGGCTCTACTAATATTTTTTTTGTTCATTACCAAACAAATCTTGCTTCACACCAGTTGCGAATCACTGGTTGAGTTCGCAAACCACCCCCCTTTAAAGTAATGTTTCAGAGTTGACATGATCCATGCCAGTCTCAAACATGTAGCACTATTAATCACCTTAACACAATCTCTTTTCCCGCCAACATGACGTCAAATTAGACAAATATTTTGGAGGCTGCATCTCAAAATTAGATCGGAGTTGAAAAATTATAACCGCAAACAATTCAATTTTTAAAAAAAAGATTAAGGATGATCAGAAAAATGTTTCTATTAAAGATCCTTTCAATGTCTGGGTTCCAAGCCCATTTTACCCTATGATGGAAGGGGTCTTTTGAACTAACGGTCTCTTTCAATGACGTTCAATGAGAAACATCATTCATTGGTTCGAGAAACCGGCTTCCGACGCGCAATTTCTCCCAAAATCGGGTTTGAATTTGCCCTCAATGTTAATGGGAAAACTGTATTGATTTATAAAATAAAGAATTTTAGTTTATTGCGTAGTTAAACTATATGAAATTTATTTTATTTTAAGTTAATTTACGGAAACGGGATCTAAAACCCGATGTCACCGAATTCTCTGAGGAGATTTTATGTTTTTATTTTCAACTTGCCACTAGATTGCGTCATTTTCAATGACATCTATTTTTGCTGCTTGTAGCTGCAATAAATAAAATTTCTCTTGAAAGTTTTACCCGAAATCAATCGATAAAAGCAAACGACACTCGAGGGCGGGAGGGGATCGACATCTGAGGTGGTTAATACTGAAAGATGTCAGAGGATCGAGAGAGTGATAAACTCTGAATGGATCCCTTCTGAAATGTTTATCGACCTCTTTCGAGTACAATCATTACCTTGATAAGATAGCACATAAATGGATGATACTTCGGTGTTATGTGTACGATAGAATCCTCTTCCTATCAGTCGTCATGCACAATGCGAATTCCTTAGATTGTTCTTTATGGAATGGCACAAGAACGTTTATGCAACACCGGGACATCCATTTCGCTCCTCTGCGGGCAGCTTAATTCAGTATTGAAGAAATACCCGTCAATTATTTCATACATTTTTATCATCTACTAGCTGAAGTACCCGACGATGTCCGGGATTTTAAGAATGTTTGTTGTTAACCAAAATCAATTTAAAAATTAACACAGTATAAATAACATAAAAAATATATGTGAAATGTTATACACGTCTCAGAATTTCAGCCTTTCATCATTTTAATACTAAAATCTGAAAAGTAAAAATGTCAAATTCTCTAATGTTTGTTAACCAAAATTAATTTAAAACTAAGCACAGTATAAATAACATAGAAAAAAAACCTTGTGAAATCTATAAATCTATAAATTTATAATAAACTCCTCAGAATTCAGCTAGAATTAGCCTTTCATCATTGGGGTAAAAAAAAGCTGCAATTACAGGTTCAGCAGAAATTTCCAATAGAACAATGATATGACTGCAGCGTTGCCTCTTAAAAAAATGAAGTGTTTGATTGAGGGCTGCAAACCATTCAACTCCTCTCCACATTTAACTCCTATAAACATCCTCTACATATTAAATTCCTTTTCTCTCCATAATAAACTCCTCAGAATTTTGGTATATTCAGCCTTTCATCATAGTACCACTAAAATCTGAAACATCCTCTCCAGAAATATAAATTTATTAATTTCAATAATTAAACACACACAAATATATAAATTACGCAAAATTTTTTTAACCAACATTTGAATAATTCGCAAATGAAAAAGCATATGAAAATAAAGATCAGAACTTCCGGAATCGAAATTAATTACCCTTAATTTTTAATTAATAAAAAACCAACATAATATGAATAAAAACGATAGTTGCTTAAAACCATATGAAAATAAAGCTATTATAAAGATGATAATAATAAAAAAAGAAAATAATGCTCGCGCATGAAGTTAACGTTACGATATAAAGATAGTAATAATAATATAAACCGCGTGCATAAAATATTTAGCTTTTCAAGCGAAATAAATTGATTTTTAGAAAAAAACTACTTTTAATCGAGAAATTAAAATACATTGCACAAAATTTTAATTTTACCAACTTTCCACCCTACAATTTACACCCTACTTCTTTTAAATAGGATGTAAATATAAAGTTTTAACAGCCAATTGAATGCCAGTTAAAAATAATGTGTGCGCAGGAAGTTAACGTTACGATATAGAGATAGTAATAAAAATCTATATATATAAAACAGTTCCGTAACTGACTCATTCATTCATTCATTCATTCACTGACTGACTGACATACAACGCACAGACCAAACCGCTGGACCTAAAGGGCTGAAATTTTGCATGGCGATTCTTCTAATAGTGTA
This sequence comes from Dolomedes plantarius, assembly GCA_907164885.2. Classification (NCBI taxonomy): domain Eukaryota; kingdom Metazoa; phylum Arthropoda; class Arachnida; order Araneae; family Dolomedidae; genus Dolomedes; species Dolomedes plantarius. The sequence goes on from CAJRAI020000097.1 coordinate 13,491, forward strand.
GGTGCACTAAGAAAGATTTTTGAAAAATTCTTCTTAGATTTTTTTAAATTAAATTTTTAATCTGTTTTTGTAACTTTTTTCAAGTTTGCATTTAAAATAATAATTTGAGGGTTGTAAAATTTATATCACGAAAAAGATCATAAAAATTCCTTTAAAATGAAATTCTTTTCGCATCTTTACCTCCATTTTCTAATTTTTGGTGAATTTTTAAAGATTAATTTTTACAATTTAATTTATTAAACGCTGATCATGTGATTTCTTTATCTGGTACTTTAAATAAATTTATCGTCACATAACAACGAAATAGACACAAAAAAAATTAAAATAGTGGCGCCATCTACTGTACGCTTGTGAATCTAGAGTTGTTGGTTATTTATTAATTAAAAATATTGGAAAGTTCTTGTGGATCTGTAAATATACATGTGGTAACAGTTTTAAAATTTATAAATTATCAACCTACACAGGTGATAATTTATCCGGCGTTGCCCTGGATTTTAAGAATGTTTGTTAACCAAAATCAATTTAAAAACTAAACACAGTATAAATATCATAGAATAAAAAGCAAGTGAAATGTTATACACATGAATAAAAAGAAAACCCAACATAAAAAACCATAAATTTACAATAATTTCTTCAGAATTCAGCTAGATTTAGCGTTTTATCATTGGAGCAAAAAAACCCTGAAAAGTAAAGCATAAAATATATACATTTATAATAAACCACAAAAAGCTGAAAAGGAAAAATGTCAAATTGTCTTTAGGAAAGTAAAGCTGAAAAGTAAAAATGTCAAATTGTCGAATGTTTGTTAACCAAAATCAATTTAAAAACTAAATACAGTATAAATAACATAGAAAAGAATTAGCCTTTATCATTGGAGCAAAAATTCCTGAAAAGTAAAACATAAAATACATAAATTTATAATAAACCTACCAAAATCCATTAAAAAAATAAACATAGTATAAATAACATACAAAAAAAAGTATACGAAATGTTATACACATTAATAATATGAAAAATAAAATAAAATAAAATAATAATTTTTAAAAATAATAAAATAAAATAAAAATAATTTAAAAAAATAATAAATAAAAATAATAATAATAATAATTTAAAAAATAATAAGATAAAAGCTGAAATACAGGTTTAGCAAAATCTGTACGATCCGTATTCGAACCCGCTTCGTGTAGTGTAATAAATGAACGCTCTTACCGAATGCGCCACAATAACATGCTGGAGTGTTGTGTAAATAGGAGAATATTTGTACTAAAATTACTGGAAAGTTGCTATGGGTTGGTAAATATACATGTATTTATGGAGTAAGAGGAGTTTTAAGTTAGAAATAAGTTAGCAGGATAGAAGCTTAGTCTTTAACTCTTCAATAGACACAAAGACATAAGCGAGGGGGGTTGCAGTAGCGATTAAAAATGATCTTGTGACACTTAGCGTGGTTGATTCGAATTTTCCATCGCGTGTGATAGTGCCAATATGCCGTTGGATCCGATTTATTTTAGAGTATAAAATCTGACTTGAAAGATTATTATTTTCATTTATTATTCTGGCTTAATATGTAACTTGAAACTTTTTGATTTTATTTATTTTTATCTTTTCGCTCGCTGTTCGCTTCAGCTAACCCTAACGTGGACGCCATATTCAGAGGGGTGATTCCACAAAGTGTAACATCTTACATTTAGTTTCAAAATTTTTGGTTTTTTATTAATTAAAAATCAACGGTAATTAATTTCGATTTTTGAAGTTCTTCAGACCCTCGGCTGTTTTTAAAGACGCCTGTATGTAAAATTTCACGATCGTTGCTCCTAAACTGTGGATTTCTATACAATTACAGAGATACAAACATTCATTTTTATATATTAGATATATATAAAACAGTTCCGTAACTGACTCACTGACATACAACGCACAGACCAAACCACTGGACCTAAAGGGCTGAAATTTTGCATGGCGATTCTTCTTATAGTGGAGGGGTGCACTAAGAAAGATTTTTCAAAAATTCTTCTTAGATTTTTTAAAATTAAATTTTTAAGCTGTTTTAGTAACTTTTTTTAAGTTTGCATTTAAAATAATAAATTGAGCGTTATAAAATTTATACCACGAGAAATATCATAAAAGTTCCTTTAAAATGAGATCTTTTTCGAATCTTTACCTCTATTTTCTGATTTTTGGTGAATTTTTAAAGATTAATTTTTATAATTTAATATATTTAATGCCGATCACGTGATTTCTTTTTCTGGTACTTTAAATAAATTTATCGTCACGTGCATAACAACTAAATAGACAAAAAAAATATTTTTTCTCTTGCTAATGCGGCAGACGATTGGACATTATTTTGTCTATAAAAATATCCCTTACGATTTTTTATAAATATATATATTTTTTTCTACATCAATTGTATATATTAATCGTCGTATTTATTATATATATATATATATATATATATATATATATATATTAATTTTTTGGCATTAATTGCATGCATTGACCGTTGTATTTAATTTGAATGTACTCCGTAGCGATGTGCGGGTTTTCAGCTAGTAATATATAAAACAGTTCCGTAACTGACTGACGGACTGACTTACTTATAACGCATAGACCAAACCGCTGGACCTAAAGGGCTGACATTTTGCATGGCGATTCTTCTTTTAATGTAGGGGTGCACTAAGAAAGATTTATGAAAAAATATTCTGGGATTTTTTCAAATTAAATTTTTAGGCTGTTTTTGTAACATTCTTGAAAGTTTACATTTAAAATAATAACTTGAAGGTTATAAAATTTATATCGCGAGAAAGATCCTAGAAATTCCTTTAAAAAGAAATCTTTTTTGTATCTTGACCTCCATTTTCTGATTTTTGGTGAATTTTTAAAGATTCATTTTTAGAATTTAATTTATTAAATGATTTCTTTAATAAATTAAATGATTAACTATTATTGATTATTATTAGATATTAAATATTATATTTCTTTAATAAATTAAAGGATTTCTTTTTCTGGTACTTAAAATTAATTTATCGTTACGTTCATAGCAACGAAATAGACAAAAAATATTTTTTTTCTTGCTAATGCTGCAGAGGATTGGAAATTATCCAAAAAATATTAAAACACAGTAAAAGATATGTTCCTCAAACTGTACTATATTAACTGTACTATATTCTTTAGTATGTTCTATTAGATTTAATTTGAATATTTTCTTCTACATTATCTATACAGTCGAACCCCGTTATAGCGAACCTGGGATATAACGAACTCCCGGATATAACGAACGAAATTTTTGGTCCCGCCGTTTTCCTATTCTATTTAATGCTAATTTACCCTTTTATAGCGAACCTCCGAAATGTTAAGAATCGGCTATAACGAACCTTTTTTTTCAGTCGACTGATTTTTTTTAAAAATATTTCCGCAGTTGTGAAAACATGACTTCGACTCTGATTTCATATGGAAATGTATGTCAGCTAGTGAAACACGGAGTAAATCAGCAATAAGTCTGTTTATTCAAGGGTAGAAACATCTGCATTCTTGCCCTATAGCCACTCTGCAGTTGTAATCCCGCCAGTAATTCGGTAAGCGAAACCACAGTAAGAGGAGAGAGGGGAGGGGAAAGGTTCACCAAACGCTCGAGAAGAACAAGTAAAAGCATGAACAGTATAGCATATGCGCACCCGAGAACAAAGGGAAAGGTCAGCTCAGGGTCGAGCCGGAAGATTCATTTCCACACGCAGGTGGAAGGGAAGTCATTTCATCTAATTCACCTATTTGAGTGTTTATCACAAGTTAAAAATTCGCTTTAAAGAAATCATTAGGTACATCATGTCGAGCAAGCGTAAAGCATTCTGCATCGAAGAAAAAGTAAATATCATAAGAGAAATACAAAATGGAGGTAGCCAAGTTGACATTTGCCGAAAAAAAGATTTATCGAAATCTACAGTTGGAACAATATGGAAAAACAGAGAAAGCATACATTCTGCTTTCGAGAAAAATTTGAACTCCCAAAAAAAATTAAGAAAAGCTGACCATCAAGAAGTGGAAGAAGCTTTATTAAAATGGTTCAGCATTCAAAGAAGCCAAAATGTACCAATTTCTGGGCAAATGCTGATGAATCAAAAGCATTTGATTCATCAGCATTGCAGTCAAAAGCTGATGAATTTGCCAGTAAATTTGGAATTCCATTTTCGTGTTCTAATGGATGGTTAGACAGATTCAAGAAGCGGAACAACATATCTTCCGGAAAAATTGTCGGAGAATCGGGAGATGTTTCAACATCCAACATCGATACGTGGAAAGAAAATATTTGGAATGACATCTCTAGTGAATATGACGAGAATGACATATTTAATGCTGATGAAGTTGCACTGTTTTACAAGATGACACCAAACCAGACATTAAAATTTAATGGAGAGAAATGTAATGGCGGAAAATTGTCGAAAGACAGAATCACATTTCTTGTGTGTGCCAATATGAGTGGAACTGAACGTCGTAAGCTTCTAGTAATTGGAAAATCTAAACACCCCAGATGCTTCAAAAATATCAAACGGCTTCCTGTTTCTTATGAAGCCAACCGTAAGGCGTGGATGACTAAGGAAATGTTTGAAAAAAAACTTCGAAAGTAGGATCGTGAAATTTCAGCTAAAAGACGGAAAATTCTACTTCTGCTTGACAATTGTAGTGCACACAAAAACGATAAACAGTTACAATCGATTAGAATTGTACTCTTTCCCCCGAATGCAACTTCTGTAGTACAGCCTATTGACCAGGGTGTCATCAGTAGCCTTAAATGTCATTACAGGAAGCAGCTCATTTTACGAATTTTAGAAGGATATGATAAAAATGTAAAATGTGACGTTTCTCTTCTTGATGCACTTATAATGCTCGAAAAATCTTGGCGGCTTGTTACAGATTCTACAATTAGAAAATGTTTTCGACATGCTGGCCTAGCAAAGAATGTTGAAGAAGAAGATGATGAAGATTTACCTATCGCAATGTGGATAGAAAAACACAATATTTCCTCATTCTCGTATTGTGACATGCAATTGTTCGAAACATTTGATGATGAAATCATTACACGTGAAAATCCGACTGATGAAGATATTGTGGAAGAAATTAAAATGAATCATTCTGAAATCGAAGATTCTGCATTTGATGCTGATGAAGAGGACCACATAGATGATGAAATTCCCACCATCTTAGATGCTACAGCAGCAATGCGTGTAATTAATAAGTTTTTTTCCACACAAACAGTGGAAGAAGGAGTGTTGCAGTCATTTGACGTACTGGACAAAGAAATTCATATAATGTTTTTGAAATCGGTATCACGTCAGCAGAAGATTACCGATTATTTCTGTAACAAAACAGTGAGCAAGAATTAAAGGTAAAATGAATTTATATCCATTTGTCTTTCATTTTTAATTAGTTTAATTAGTATTGTATCAGTTTAATATTATCGATTTTAGTCAATTTAATTCATTAATGGTTATTTTTAATAGATTTTATCGTTTTTTAATACATCATTATTGAATACACATAGCAACTAATGAGTTATACATTTTGTGAACATTTTTCTTAACGGTTCGGATATAGCGAACCACCGGATATAGCGAACCAAACCTTTGGTCCCTTGAAGTTCGTTATAACGGGGTTCGACTGTATATATAAAACAGTTCCGTAACTGACTCACTGACTGACATACAACGCACAGACCAAACCGCTGGACCAAAAGGGCTGAAATTTTGCATGGCGATTCTTCTTATAGTGTAGGGGTGCACTAAGAAAGATTATTGAAAAATTCTTCTTAGATTTTTTTAAATTAAATTTTTAAGCTGTTTTAGTAACTTTTTTAAGTTTGCATTTAAAATAATAAATTGAGCGTTATAAAATTTATACCACGAGAAAGATCATAAATTTTTTTTTTAAAATGAGATCTTTTTTGAATCTTTACCTCCATTTTCTGATTTTTGGTGAATTTTTAAAGATTCATTTTTAGAATTTAATTTATTAAATGCCGATCACGTGATTTCTTTTTCTGGTACTTTAAATAAATTTATCGTCACGTGCATAACAACTAAATAGATAAAAAAAAATTTTTCTTGCTAATGCGGCAGACGATTGGACATTAATTTGTCTATAAAAATATCCCTTACGATTTTTTTATAAATATATATTTTTTTCTACATCAATTGTATATATTGATAGTCGTATTTATTATAAATAAATAAATAAATATATATATATATATATATATATATATATATATATATATATATATATTTTGCATTAATTGCATACATTGACCGTTGTATATAATTTGAAAATACTCCGTAGCGAAGTGCGGGTTTTCAGCTAGTTTTGTCTATAAAAATATCCGTTACGATTTTTTATAAATATATTTTTCATTTTTTTACATCAATTGCATACATTGTATTTATTATAAATATATTTAAACATATTTTGGCATTAATTGCATACATTGACCGTTGTGTTTAATTTGAATGTACTCCGTAGCGAAGTACGGGTATTCAGCTAGTCATTCAATAAATACAAGATCATATGTTATACTAAACGATTGCGTACTTAACGATTCCAACGGGATTATGTGTTCCTTCTGCGCTATCGAGCAATAATAATTTTAATCATAGTGCAATATACAACCAATCAAACGGAACAGAGGCAGGTTAATGGCAGCGAGACACCTTTCGGGGCTGGGGATGCTCGGATCAAATCGCGACAAGTGCCATTAAATACCTCTGTGTCTAGGCCGGATATGGGCACATTAAATCCGTAGACCGCAAAGACGCTGTATGAGTCAGAGACGGTGGCAGAAGGTACTTCCCCCCGTGCCATTCTTAGGGAGCTTGGTTGTTGCATTCGATATCGTCATACGGGCCCTGCACCTGGTGTGATGGTATAGTCCAGAGGTGGGGAACCTTTTTATCATTAGAGGCCACATGTAAATTAGTTAGTAATAAAGGAGGCCGCATAAGTTGATGTACCTACAAATGCGATTTTTATGAAATTATTATAGTTAGGTATATTTTTAACAATCTGGTGCATTATATAGAAAAATAACAAAAAAAAATTCCTTATTTATTTATTATTTGACTTAAAAAGTTAGAATGTAAAATATTTTTCATTCACATAAGGGTAAAAACTTGCTATAACATTAATCATTAATTATTATTTTTTAATAAAATTATTAGATTCATAGATACCACTGTAATATTTTATATCTCACTGTTGGTATTTTTATTTATGCAAGCGCACACACACACACACACACACACACACACACATATATATATATATATATATATATATATATATATATTCATTCAGATTTTTTAATTTTAATAAACAACTACATATTTAAATACTACTTCAAATAAAAATAATAAACTAGAAGTATTTTTAAATAATTTTAACATTATAAAGAAATACAATAGAAAAATAATAGTATTAAATTAGAAATAACTGACATAGCAACAATTCCTAAAATAATTTTAAAATCCGATGGAAAATTTAAGCTAGTGGAATATTTGCAATTGTTTCTTGCTTGAAAGTAATTGAATATTTGGATCAAGCTTCGTAACGCGAAGCCTGCGTACAAAGCCATGCCGTTCATGCATACATTCATGCCGTTCTTTATTTAATTCCATTGATTTACAAATTGTTGTAATCTATATATGTAAAACAGTTCCGTAACTGACTCATTCATTCATTCATTCATTCATTCACTGACTGACTGACATACAACGCACAGACCAAACCGCTAGACCTAAAGGGCTGACATTTTGCATGGCGATTCTTCTTATAGTGTAGGGGTGCACTAAGAGAGATTTTTGAAAAATTCTTCTTAGATTTTTTAAAATTAAATTTTTAAGCTGTTTTTTTTACTTTTTTTAAGTTTGCATTTAAAATAATAATTTGAGGGTTATAAAATTTATATCACGAGAAAGATCATAAAAATTCCTTTAAAATGAAATCTTTTTCGAATCTTTACCTTCATTTCCTGATTTTTGGTGAATTTTTAAAGATTAATTTTTAGAATTTAATTTATTAAATGCCGATCACGTGACTTCTTTTTCTGGTACTTTAAATAAGTTTATCGTCACGTGCATAAAAACTAAATAGACAAAAAATAATTTTTTTTCTTGCTAATGCGGCAGACGATTGGACATTATCCAAAAAATATTAAAATACAGTAAAAGAAATGTTCTAGAAACTGTACTATATTAACTGTACTATATTCTTTAGTATTCTTTATATTAGATTTAATTTGAATATCTTCTTCTACATTATTTTGTCTATAAAAATATCCCTTACGATTTTTTTATAAATATATATATATTTTACATCAAATATATACATTGATCGTCGTATTTATTATATATATATTGGCATTAATTGCATACATTTACCGATGTTTTTACTTTGAATGTACTCCGTAGCGAAGTGCGGGTTTTCAGCTAGTCTATATATATAAAACAGTTCCGTATCTGACTCATTCATTCACTGACTGATTGACTGACTGACATACAACGCACAGACCAAACCGCTGGACCTAAAGGGCTGAAATTTTGCATGGCGATTCTTCTAATAGTGTAGGAGTGCACTAAGAAAGATTTTTCAAAAATTCTTCTTAGATTTTTTAAAATTAAATTTTTAAGCTGTTTTGTAATTTTTTTTACGTTTGCATTTAAAATAATACATTGAGGGTTATAAAATTTATATCACGAGAAAGATCCTAAAAATTCCTTCAAAATGAAATTTTTTTCGAATTTTTACCTCCATTTCCTGATTTTTGGTGAATTTTTAAAGATTCATTTTTAGAATTTAATTTATTAAATGCCGATCACGTGATTTCTTTTTCTGGTACTTTCAATAAATTTATCGTCACGTGCGTAACAATTAAATAGACAAAAAAAAATATTTTTTTCTCTTTCTAATGCAGCAGACGATTGGATATTATCCAAAAAAAATGCATATCTCTTACGATTTTTTTTATAAATATATATATATAGATAGATATATATTTTACATCAATTGTATACATTGATCATCGCAATTATTATAAATATATATATTTATCTTTTGGCATAAATTGCATACGTTGACCGTTGTATTTAATTTGAATGTACTCCGTAGCGAAGCGCGGGTTTTCAGCTAGTCTATAAATATAAGTATTAATTAATACAAATGCTAGCTTGTATGAAGTCCGCACAAGAAGATCACTCAGGCCGCGCGTTCCCCACCTCTTGTATAGGCAACCCCTGGGTACACGACACGAACACATCTTGTTCGCATCGTCGGCAATCTGAACAGCCAGCATTGCATTTTTCAGATCTTAAGGGGACAGTGGACCTTCAAACCTAACTTTTTTTTTGTTTTCAATGGATTTGCTGGAAATTTGAATATGTGATTAGTACCATAGATTTGTAAAAGTGGTTAAAATTTAAAGATGAAATATTAATAATTTATGAATTAGGAATTATTAATTATATCAAAAATTGACCTACTAAAAATGTTCCATGCGCATTTCATTTGCATATAATATGGTAATGTTTATTTACAGGATACCTTATAGAACTAACAATGAAACTTAATGCTTATGTTAGGACGACATTCATGCTATCGTTTTAGACTGACGTAGCACTTATTATCTAACAAGTAATGGCGTCACAGCAACTTTGACGTCATACATCTGAAAAATGTTGTTTTTCGTTTATTTTCCCCAATGGTTTGTTATTTTTCCTTTCCAGTGTATTTTATGCGAATATGTCAATGTTATGTTACTGGCTTGTATAAATACCGCTCGAGTTAGAGCAAAGGTGCCGCTAGCAGTAGACACAGTTGAATTCACGAGCTAGTGAGATTCGTGTGTTAGAAGTCCCTGTGTGAGATTGTTTTGATTATACAGATGTTTTAATTTATTGCTTTTAATATTTTTAAATGTTTATTGAAGTTTCGAATAAACGTAATTACTTTAACTTAAGGGGATGGTGGACCTTTCAAAACGATTTTTGAAATTTTTACCACAGAGATATGAAATTTTGTATATATATTCATTAAAGTATAACAATATTAAACACCTTATAAAATGTTATAAATATTTTTTAAAAAATATTTTATAATTAAAAAATTTAAATTAAATTACCCTTTTTTAAAATGCTCCTTGCGACTCAATTTTAAACTTTTCCCCTTAATTTTGCATTTATATTGCTTATAAATACTTTCTGAATAAAGTTATGTATTTTTTTGTACTTTCGTCGAATAGTTAATTTTTAGAAAATATTTTTATGCTTGTACACTGAATTTTCGCGAAATTTTTGTACTTTTCTACACTAAAGTTAAACTTTTATAACCTAAATTACCTCGAATCCTAAAATGGATACATAACTTTATTTTGATGTATTACAGGAATCCTTATTATAAATTTCATAAAATTTCGACAAAAATTATGACGCGAGGAGCATTTTAAAGACTTGCAAATCTTGAAATTTCTCATTTTGAGAAAAAGTCATTTAAAAGAAAATTTTTTATCTACCTTTAATACTTACTGCTCTAAAGCCACCAATTTTTCATTTTTCTTTTCACTACACATTTTAAATGCATTTCATTCCAATATTTACATGTTTTTAAAATATTAATACACCCCCCAAAAAATTCCAATTTTTGCTCGATTTTTGGTAATTTGAAAGTCCACCATCCCCTTAAGTCTCGCTGATTTCTAAACACACCTCATGCCAGACCAGTGCGTGCTCTTATATTGTCACTCTGCTTGACAGCTTATTTTAATCATCCATTGAAAATATAAAGAGAAAAAAAATTATAATAGTGAAAGCACCCTTTTTATTACGGAAAATACCTATAAATCATCTTCTCGAGTACAAAAATTTAGAAATTCTGAGCTACGAAGCATAATTTTTTTCAATAAGATTTATTTGATATACAGTGAAGTATATAAAACTTAAATTTCAAAGCAATACGATCATTAGAAATGCGCCTGAAGCAGTTTGAATATTCGTATGACACGAAAATTTTTATTGTGAGAAATACACATTTAAAGTTATTGCTATTAGTGATATCTAAATTGAATACAAATGCCTATAACTAGGAAAGTAATTGCAGAAATTAAAAAATTCTTTTTGCAACACATTACTACTCGTACGGAGTTTCACAATTCAATAAAATTAAAAAAAATCGAACTTTTGGACAAATTTTACAATTTGGAAAGTGCACTGTCCCCTTAAGGCCGGTGGCTGTGCCCTATTGTCGAGGCCTCGCTGATGTAATATTTCAACAAGATAACGCAAGACCACATGTTGCCCGTCGTGTCTTGACCTACCTCGACACAGAGCGTGTTCGACTCTTGCCCTGGATGCATATTACCATTCCTTACATGAATTCACGCCATTACATCGTTTGGCGGCTTCTGATTGGTCAATTGAGTTTACATCGGTATTTGGGTATTTGTTGCGCTGATGCTTATGAAAGCATGTCTGTTTTTCAAGAATCAAAACTTCCATCACTATTTTTGAACGAAATAGAATCTATTTCAAATAATAGTATCGTAGTACTCAGTAACGTTCAAAATTACATATTTGTGCATTATAAAATTTATGCATTTGTACAATAAAGTCGCTTTATTTTGAATCTATTTTTGGTAATTTTTAGAAGAGTATTTATAATTTTTATTTTTTAAGAGTAAGGTTAAAAAACTGAAGTGTGCAAAACAGTAAAAAATATATAATTTGCATCTTGTAATTAAGATTTTAATTTAAATTTTTTTTAAAAATTCAACATTTAAATTTAAAAAAAAAGAAAATATCTTTCCTTTTTTTATTTCAACATTTAAGAAAAATTCAATTTTGAGTAATATTTACTCTATTTTATTCTACTACTAAAATTTTACAGTGAAATTACTACGGAAATTGGTAATTTCTTAAAATTTTCCATGTAGAAAAAAAAATATGAAGGCATTTATGGCGAAAATTTCTTTTACAAATAGTTTGTCGCTTTAAATTACTTTTACATTAATAGGTGGCGCCACTTAAAAAAATTCATGTTCCTTGTAAAATATGGCGTAAATAAAATATAAAAATGAAAGCAACTAAGAAATAGATTTTATCTCAATTAAAATACTCTTAGGATCAAATATTATGCAATTATCGAAATGAACGCAACTAAGACATATATTTTTGCATTTATCTCATTTAAAATGCGCTTAGGATCAAATATTATGGTAATTATCGATGCAAAACTCAATTGACCAATCAGCAGCCGCCAAAAGATGTAATGGCGTGAATTCATGTAAGGAATGGTATTATGCGCCCTGGATCCAGATATCTCACCCATTGAAAACATCTGGTCATGGGTTGCTGAGAGACTGGGCCAGCCACTACGATTGATGAAGTGTGGCATAGACTTGAAACAGCCTGGAATGGGTTGCCCGTATCTATCATCCAAGCCCACCTCGATTCGATGCCTAACCGGGTTAGATCCGTTTTAGCTACCACAGGCGACAGCTGTGTGTACTAATTTCGGACCCTGTATACCCTCAAATTGCCTACAAATTTAATCATGTTTTTTTCCTGCTATGCTGTATAAAAGTAAAGTTTTGTACAATAAGTAAAGTTTTGTTACTTGCTTTCCTTTCTGGTGTTGCAATTTTATGTTCTCGTCCAAAATAATGGAAACACTACGTTTAAAAAAAGTGAATTTCGCTCCTGCTGATTAAAAAGCTAATTGCACAAACAGCCACAACTCTTTTGGGAAAATAGTTTGGCTTATTTTCTCAAGACTGTGTCCAATTGCATTTTGAACGGGGGCTTTAGAAAAATTAGCGTGAGTTGCAGACAACCTGACAGAGTTCCAAAATGTGTAACTTGTAGGTGCACGTCTATTTAGTGTTTTCGAAAAACCCGGTTGCAAATTTATTGGGATTATCGAGACATAATATGTGTAACTTCCTAATAGCGTACAAAGTTCGTGGTAAGACGTTTTCTTCGAAACACCATCGTGCTACGAGAACGGAGCGCACTAGCGAGGCAGGAGTACATTGGAGGGGATTAAACAGATTGAGCACTAGGACAGAAGTGAGTGTTGTGCTTCATGTGCATTTACAGAGCCCAGTTCTCGATTCACGTGGTGAGAAGGAAACTATATAAGATACCAGAGCTGTTTTACGTAGACTACAGTGGTGCCAGGAACACAAGACATGGAATTCTGCTCAATAGACACGTGTATTGTTTCCGGATGAATCACTCCTCAGGACATGTCAACGAGTGAGAATACCCGCAGAAGCTTACAACCCATCTTCCAACAGTCAAGCTTAGTCGAGGCTCCGTCGTGCTTTGGGCGGTTAGATTGTGCTTTTCAACTTGTCTCATTATTCCCTTAAACCCTATGAGGAGCGATGTTTGCACAGCGCAAACGCTTAAATCTCGTCCTTCTTTCACTTGCATTCAATGTATTCCAGTTAAATGAGCAGAAAATGGCTTGTGCTGCCATCTGTTATCAGTTTACAGAAGTAAAATCATATTACAACCTTTAATGGGAAAATTTTTCAATATTTTTTAGGTTTAAAAAAACCGAGAAAAAAAAAATCTGCACCGTGCGAACGGTGCAGGTTGTTGCCCCTGAAAGGGTTAAGGGGAAAGATCAGTAGCAGTGGCTATTTAACCATTTTGTGGGACAAAGTCCATTCGGTGGCCCAGATGATAGCGCGTCTAATCATAGAGCTGGGAAAGTTAAATCATGGTTTGAAGAACAAGAACAAGATTTAGGAATTTCACTGATAGCAGACTGCAGAAAGGAAGACCATTTCGCTTTCTCTGAAACGAACAAAATGAGACGTTATGCGATATAAGGAGAGATCCTGTAATGCATTTTATAAACAGTTCCTTTTCAAACCACAAAAATCTCATTCGCATGATAATACTTCCAGAAGCATAATAATACTTCCAGATGATCCGTCTAAGCCCGTGCAAAGAAGCCTTGCGCGGATTGAATACCTCTACATTTCGGGCGACTCATACGGATTCTTCCGCTTAAATGGCTCACAAATAATGAAACGTTCGAAAGCTGAGGAACGTTTCACGGTCGAAATAGAACGTTCACGGCGGCGCCCGAGTCTTGGACAGATTCTAAGTCAGTGATCCGCAAACAAACCGTTTTCTTCAAATAAAACGATTCTAAATGAAAACTTTTTGGTAGTAGCAATTTTTTTTTTTAATTAGCAAACAGAAATGAGCAAAATTTTGACAACCTATTTTAAATATCGATGAATCGTAGGTTAGTAGTATATATTTACTTGCATAATAACGATGAAAATAGTCTCGCTTACTTTCTGCACTTGGTTTTGGCAAATCAAATGTGAATTCATATTTAAATATTAATATATATCTGCATTTCGTTCAGACAAAGACTAACAAAAAATTTAAAAATAGCATGATTTCAAATTCACGATTAGCATATCAGTAGCAATTTTTTACTTAAATAATTCAATGACATAAGTTTACTTAATTTTATTTAATTATTTAAAAACCCTCAAAAGTTTAAAAATCAAAGAACATGCAAAAAAAAGGCAGAAAAAGTAAATAAATTGGAATATAATTTGTTTTGTAATTAAAAATAATGACTTAGACGGACCTTTAAGGTATCCAAAGGCTCGATTGCATCTTTATAATAAACTAGTAGGTAACCGGTCATTTTGACGTCATAATGGAAAAAGTATATGAAAGTTAAAAAATATCCCGAATTATCTAAAATATTGCATTTAATCCACACCTTGTAAAAGCAAACCCTTTCATTATTTTTTATTTATTTAGTTTTTCATGCGATTGGAGTAGTAGACTGCCATCCAACTCGTCATTTTGACGTCATAATACTAAAAATGACGTCATAATGTAAAAAGTATATGAAAGTTAAAAACTAGTAGACTGCCATCCATTTTTTTACAGTTCACTACGCGATTCATTCACATTCAAGTTTGTTTACTTTCAGAATTCGTCGCAAAAGTAAACAGATTTTTAAAAACTGTTAAATATACAGCTAAAAACATCCAATTTTTTTTTAGTTCTGAATGTTTTATAGAAAAATAGGCTGGACAAACGTGATTTGATGGAGAAGATATTTGTTTTTAGGTAAGAAAAAATTCTGATCCGCATCTGAAATTGAAATTAAGCCTAACCGGCGGTTTGTTTACTGAGGGCTTCAATTGAAAGATGAGTACAGCCCGGAAGTGTCATACAGAGACAACGGCTATTATATATAGGATTGTTTTAGATGCCGTCTTTTCAACAGAAATGATCATTCCATCGCTTTTTGTTGTTTTTTAATTTTTCAATTTATTGCTCGGCAGTGACAGGTATTGTTCGTAGAATTCTTACAGCTGCACCAGCGAACGAAATAGACATTCAAAATTTATTTCTCATATTTTCAGATTATAAAAAATAGTCTAAATATTCGCTTATAGTTGTGCATTTTTACGAATTTCATCAAATTATACATTCGTACATATTCGTAATTAGTTCAAAGATTCGTCTTTTCACTGTGCCTCATTTTGGCTCCTGAGATATTGTCACTGACAGCAGACTCACTATTGAAAAACTATCGATTGGGAGAAAGTGAATAATTTTTATTATTGAAAATGTTCATTAAAACTGATCATTTATAAAATATCCTAATGGAAGCGTGAAGCCCTTTTTAAAGTCTCATTAATAATAATGGATAAATCGTGGACTAATTGTTCTAGATTAGGAATTTGTCGACAACATTTCACGAAACAGGTCTTCTTGTCAAACTAATCAATTAATATTCCTTTAGAATACCTCACTTTTGTCATGGATTCTGTTATTTTCTTTTCATGATGAATTTTTTCGTTACTCATTAAAAATTTAATATATTCTTTGCATGGGTTAAATATCAGTTATTAAAGTTCCATATCATAAATTTAAATTGATAATTTTCTGGCACATAGGGATAATATTGATGTATCACTTAATTTTATCTAAGGGTGTGACAATTAAAAAAAAACAATTTAAAATCCATCAATCTAAGTAAGAGAGAGATTAAAATAAATCCCATAAACGCTCCATTACAATAAAAAATTTGCTGTGGCTCTTATACGCAAAATGAAATTGAAGCGTACGAAACAAAATTTATAACTAAATTATTTTACGCATTATTCGTCTCATATATTACAAATATCTTGGTAATATCAGCTTGTATTGTTTCATTTATTCTCACTGGTATCTGCTAATGAATACAGGAACTTGCAAAAGTATTATTGATCTGATATTTAACAAATATTTTAATCATATGTTTTGATTTGTTACCAGCAAACATCTGACCGGTTTATGCTAATGATTACAAGCAGTATTGTTCTCATATTTAACAAATATTTCAGTCATATGTTTTGTTTGGTTACCAGCAAATATCGCACTGGTATCTGCGAATGATTACAAGCAGTATTGTTTTGATATTTCAGAAATATTGGAATCATATGTTCTGCTTGGATACCAGCAAATATCGCCCCGGTATCTGCTAATTATTCCAAGCAGTATTGTACTCATATTTAACAAATATTTCAGTCATATTTTGCTTGGCTACCAACAAACATCATACCGGTATCTGCTAATAATTGTAAGCAGTACTGTTCTGATATTTAACAAGTATTTTAGTAATATATTTTGTTTGGTTACCAGCAAATATCGCTCCGGTATCTGCTAATGATTACAAGCAGTATTGTTCTCATATTTAACAAATATTTAACAGTCATATGTTTTGTTTGATTACCAGCAAATATCGCACCGGTATTTGCCAAAGATTACAAGCAGTATTGTTTTGATATTTCAGAAATATTTGAATCATATGTTCTGCTTGGATACCAGCAAATATCGCCCCGGTATCTGCTCATTATTCCAAGCAGTATTGTTTTGATATTTAACAAATATTTGAATCATATGTTTTGTAGGGTTACCAGAAAATATCTCACCGGTATCTACTAATGATTACAAGCAGTATTGTTCTGATATTGAACAAATATTTCAATCATATGTTTTATTCTGTTACCAGGAGATATCGCTTGAATTTTTGCTAATTATTAGAATTAATATTGATCTGATATTTTACAAATATTTCAGTAATAGGAGGCTGGTATTTTAGTGTTACAGTATGAGGCTGGAATAGGTTTGTTAGCAGCAAATATCTCTTAATATTTATTATAAAATGTATCTTAAAGTAAGTAAAGATTATACATCACTTGGAACATTGAAATTATATATAGTAACAAAGGAAACATTTAAAGTTGCCGACAAAAATTAATAATTTAGAAGAAATACCATATTAAGTGACAACAACCCCTGTTTATTTTTGACATGATCGATTTCTAAATTTGAATTTACCTTTAATTCACCTGGCGGAATTAGGTACTCCTTCAATAAGGAATTAACAACACATCAATATTCCTCCTAAAAATTCGCTATAAATGCAAATTGATATCATAAAAGAGGAAGAATCAATGACCGTACTTTGATTAAATAAACTTCATTTGGTATACATGCGAAATAATTCACTGGACACGGGTCTCTCGTCCAGTCTATAGAAGTTGAGTTTTGACGTTTTCGTTTGCAACAACAATATGCCATTGTTCGGCTGACATGTACAAGTTGTCGCTACGGCTAGGTTCTCCTAATCGACCCTTTTGCATCCTCATCTGAGGCTAAATGGCTTGTACAGAATATTAATTATGGCCGCCTCATTAACGTCAAAGAGATGGGTTTAGATTGAAAGCGGCCACTTCGCTTCAAAGAAATTTTGGCGTTTCGGATGGCCGCGCCGAATTTCTCGAAATGCTTTTCGAATGCATTGGAAAGAGATCCAAGAATTTCTATGCTAATCAAAAGATGAGCCCGTTGATTCTGTAGACAGGCATGCGTTCAATATTCACTTAAAATGATGTCACTTCTGATTTGTTTAGATTACGAGGTACATTTTCAAAAGTTGCACGATTTATATTTATATACTTTTCTCTTTTGCCAAGTAAGAAAATTATTCTACGTACAATAATAAATGAGATATAGCCGCTAGAGGTCCATATATCGGCAAAGTTTTTTTTATGACCACTCTGTATATATATATATATATATATATATATATATATATATATATATATATATATATATATATATATATATATATATATATATATATATATATATAATATATATGTATATATATATATATATATATATATATATGTATGTATATATATAATATATATGTATATATATATATATATATATATATATGTATGTATATATATAATATATATGTATATATATATATATATATATATATGTATGTATATATATAATATATATGTATATATATATATATATATATATATATATATATGTATGTATATATATAATATATATGTATATATATATATATATATATATATATATGTATGTATATATATAATATATATATATATATATATATATATATATATGTATGTATATATATAATATATATATATATATATATATATATATATATATATATATATATATATATATATGTATGTATATATATAATATATATATATATATATATATATATATTTATATATATAATTATATTTATATATTGTCGGTGTAATTAATGTTTCCAATGTGGAGGCACTTGTCCCGAGGCATAAAACACAGAAATTGTTGATCACCTGAGAACACCATACAGATGAGTCAAGATTGTTTCGTCGGTGCCACTTCTATTTTTGCATCTGGGGGGATCCTACCTTCTCCCACCCTCTCTGACATCATAGATTTAACTTGTCCCTATCCGGCCAGACACGAAGGTGTTGTCGGGACTCGAACCGAGAACATTCGGTGCCGATGCGCTACTTCTCGGCTACCTAAGGCCCCATAAGGCGGGCAACACTAAAGTTTTTTGAAAATCCCAAATATTTAGTAAGCAGCTTAGAACTGAAGGCACAACTCTTCGAAATTTAGTTGGTTGTTATTGCCACGACCATCTCTTGCTACACGATGTCTTATAATACAGCGACCTGCAGTTTTCCGAGTAGCTACAAACACCCATGCTAACGATGGGACTCGAACCCACGCTCTAAGGCGCTCGAGTGCCAGCTCCCTAGCCATAGCCCAGCCCTTTCATTTGCTTGGCTGACAGATTTGTTACTACCAGGTGATAGCTGAAAACAAAAGAACCAATTTATCCAACGGATGAAATAAAAAATCCTTTTCAGCTGATTTGTTTGTTCTGTAAAATATTTTGGCCTATCTTATTGAAAATGGTTTCCTACCTGAAAGTAGCGGGCTACCGAGTTTTTTTTTTGGACAAAGAATCGAGTGTCCCTTATTTGTGGCGTATTTTATTTCTGAACATAGTGCCCATTTTCATTTACAATAATAATGTTTTCAGCCTTTCTCTATATTAAAGAACTTTCCAAACTTGTTTCGTAATATATCTTTCTTCCCTCGAAGTTCCTAGGCTCGAGTGTCCGATAACAAAAACCCCAACAGACAAATCGCTTTAAACTTTTTGTGCGAGCCAGCAACTTGAAACAAAATCAAATATTTGACACTTTCATCGGAGTTTCTGCTTAGGTTCAGGATTTTGATTAATTTTTTTGTGCTTTCTTTTTATATGTTTTTCATAATATTGTTTGCCCGTAAACATTACATGACTTTTCAATTCTCTAAACTATTATTGTACGAAAGTTTTGGCAGTCGAGTTGGTTAATTTTCTTTTCGGAGTCTGGCGTATTTTTACAAGTTTTAAAATTCTGAAACGCAAAACTTAACGGAACATTTAAAAAAAAAACCAAATTATTTTTTACTTCGGGTAAAAGAGGATTCTGAAAGATAAACATCCGGAATTGAAACTATCCATGACCTTTTCACCCAAATGATTTCGTCTAAGTTACGAATGGGTCCATATAAAAGTAATCTAATCAGTTTCATTTTAATCTATACTAATAAAGAGACAAATGGAAGTCGAGAGATCACGTGACCGTAACTCATCCGGGCGGGCACCGATCCTCGAAAAAAAAATGGCCGACAAATATACAGGAAACGGTGTAATTTTTTTTTGTCATGAAAGTACATAAATGTTACGCATTTGGAAAGAGCTTCGAAAACTGATAATTTTTTCTGCGTACACTTATTCTGTTAATTCAATAGTTTTAGAGATATTTTCATTCTAAAATCAGTCACTGCTGAGAAACCAAATCATCTGGTGCAGTGGTGCTGCCATCTGTCGGCAGCGACGGGAATGAAAATTGAAAGGAATTTATTCACTTGAATTTAATACATTTGTAGGCTTTTTTTTCTTTTGAGGGGCCCGAAGTACATAAATATGTTACACGGATGGCTTGAGCGTAGCTAGGCGAAGCCCGAGCCTAGCCGGGCGAAGTCCGGCTAGTGTTTCTATAGATAATTACCGTGAGTTCGATACCGGATAACACCGGTATGAAACTCACTATTAAGGTTCACACCCGGATAAACGTTTGCACGTTATATAAAATTCACTAATGTGCAAGGGCGCGGTAGCCCAGTTGGCAAGAGCAGCGGGCCAGTGATCTGGACGTCCCTGGTTCAATGCTCGTCGCTGCAAATCTACCACCGTGTTCACTCGTGGTGGCCGGGGTACGTAAAATAGGGCGTGGCTACAATGTTCTCCAAGTTCTCAAATTTACCTCTGGAGATACGGGGTCAAGTGTTCCGGTCTCGTCACTTGACTCGGTTCAAAATGACGGGAACGGTCATTTAGCCAAGTTGGACTCCGACCCTTATGGTGCTCATTCAAAACAGGATCCGCACCTTCATCGCCCAGAGCCTTCGGGACTTGATCTGATGTTACTGTCGGTCAAGGGGCATAAGCAACAACAACAACAACACTAATGTGCAAACTATTTGTCGTGCCATTTCATCCTTCTTCTTATTTGGGCCAAATCTTGGTCCACCTATTCGGTACTCCCAGAAAAGTGGCCAGCAAAACCGCGGTGCCATATAGCGACAGGGATAATGTTCAAGAAACCGTTGCCGCATTGGAAAAGACGTAAAATATAACAGTTTATCGGGGGTGCCCAAGTCTACTCCATATCGTGAGCCGACCCCTTGTTACATACTCTGTCCTTTCCCACGGTCCGAGTGAGTTGGCCCAGGGGGTTCGAGCTACCCTCCTCGAAGCAACGGACGAGGTCCCGGCCTGACTGCAAGCAGCTGTGGACTAAACCGCAGTCACGCTGTTACCTCTCGTCAAACATTAGCGCCCTTTACTAGTACGTTCATTCGCGAGTGCTTGGAGCGTACGGGATTTCGCGCACTCTCCAAGCACTCGCAAAAGAGCGTATGTGTATAGGGCGCTACAATAGCGCCCTTTACACGTACGCTCTTGGAGTGCTTGGAGCGTACGGGATTGCGAGCTGGAAAACTTGCAGTACGCTCCAAAGCAGCTTTCCCTTCCTCTCCGACACCTTCACACGTGCACTCAATCGCGTGGGATCGTGGTTTCACGCGGGAAAGAACGTACGTGTAAAGGGCACTATTTTGTATTCGAAGACTCGGCAAAGAAAGCTCTTGGCCACAAAGTTACAAATAAAAGACAGATATGGCGACTTTAAGATTAGAAAATTAGATCTAGTGAAAGAACATTTGGTGGCATGTTGCTGTTACTACAGCGAGGTGTCGAAATATAAACCACTGACCTTTTAAACGACGAAAAACAAACAATTAACAAAATATTAACTGGGGCCGTGGTAGCGAAAATAGCATTAAGTCGAGGCTGTTGAAAACCTTGCATGATACTGCGATGTGGCTCAGTTGTTTTAGAGTAAAATCACAGGCCAAGTGCCATTTTGCATACCGCTAAACCGGAGTGACATCGGAATGGAACAACACAAGGCATCACAAGGTGTGACGTACGGTATATATTGCGGGTACCACAACAAACAACATTCAAATCATTGCTTGAAATATGAAAACACACATTCAATATCTTCATGTACTATCTATGTTTTAATCATTGCTATAGTTTATGTGTACTGAAAAACAATGTGTTTAATCTAATGAAGCCGGTTAAAGTATTATTAAACACAGAACGCCTAATACCTCATCGGCATCCATCTTGTTTCCCGAGGAGGTATTTTTGGAAACAGGTGACAATTCGCTTTCCGTCTTCATTACCAGATACGATTTCGTCCACTGACGGTTTCAAAGTTCACAAAAGTCTTATATTAGCACGGAACGTGTTTTTGGGGAGCTTTTCCCATCCAAATCGTCAAGCAAGAAACTAAAGTACGGTGATTCATCACTCTCTGTTAGTACGAAGTAATCAGGTAATGCTCAAATAATTGTAATAATAAGAATTATAGTGCAAGAAAACAATAGTAATTAATAGCAATCATAATTAGGATAATAGAAATAATAGCATCAACAACAACATCTTATTATTAATGCTATTAACAAATAATAATAGCTAGCATTAATGGTAATATATACTACTAACACAAAATAATTTGGTTTCTGTTATGATAACGTTTAGGAAATGTATATTTTTTATATGAATGTATGTGTGTGGTCTCGTGTGTGAACCTTTTCAGAAGAGCTTTCGGCAGGGAGAAATTAAGGACTGGAAGTCCCATTCACACTAATCTGGACCACAAATAATGGCTGCGGAAGAAGCAAGCGGACGGCTGAGCATCATTTAGGTTCCAGGTTTCTAATTAAGGAAGCCCCATTGTTGTCCCATTGGTTCTCCCAAACAGGCTGTCCAGTTTGGAAGGGTAGAAAGGCGCTCCCTCCGGCTAGCCAGATGATGAAACCGCAATCGCCGATCGTGGCAACAGCAGATATAAAATTCGGGAACTTTCGAGAAACAGAATTTTTCAGTTCCAGCCGAAAGAATGAGAGGAGATAAATAGCGCTTTCTCGGAAGTTAGACAGAGACCTTTTACGACTGTTGAGCGAGCCGCTGCCCTTTGAGGCAGAGACCTGTTATTTAAGCTATCTATGACTTTTTGCTAGCAACTGCATTACGATGTAACTTAACTTTAAGAACTACGTAGTTGGTACTTGTCAGAACATGACGGCTAGATAGTAAATAAATGTACTCAAACACAAATTATACCCAACACATCATTGCCATATGTTGAAAATCATAATAATGCGCAGAAACAAATTAATGTGTTTAAACGGCCTCGGGCTTAGTGAGTATCTAAAGTCTTCCTGCTATGATGAACGAAATGGTACGGGACCTACATAAGTCAGGAGATTTGGTCTTGTCCTAGGATTCTTACCTATCGACTGCAGCCTTGTTAGGTAAGCTGGGCCTTCATAGAGTTGGTCCAACCCTAGAGGTCACGGTCCTCGTCATTGGGGTGGTGCCCTTTGGCGAATACAGGGCACGCTCGGTCACGAAGGTTCCGCAGGGTGGGTTGCACAGCAACGATGAGGTTTTAACAATGAAATTCTTGGTTGCTGTGGGCCACGATACCATACCGTGTTCTTTACGCACGAACAGCAATAATGATTAATAATAATAAACAAATAATTAAAGTTTTAAAAATCTCACTATAATAAAATTAATATAAATTTTACAAATTATTTTTTATTTTATCATTTGTTGATTATATTATTAATAAATAATAAAATTAATTTCAATGAAAAAGCTACTGTTAATTAAAAGCACTTTTACTACCGTGTTCGTATCGCATGAACAGCAGTCATAATTCATAGCAATAAAAAATAATTAAAATTAAAAAAATTAAATTCATTTTACTATTTGATAATTATATAATTTATGTAATTAACAAATAATTAATATTAATAATAATAATTTATACTACAACTCATAAAAAGCACTATCGCATTCGTATCGCACGAGCGGCAACATAAATGAATAGTCACAGATAAATAATTAAATTACAAAATTTATGTAAATTTTATTTATTTATTATATTATTAATGTAATGAATAATAATAATCAATAATAATAATTTTTACTGCCCCTCAAAAATAGCACTAGCGGGTTCTTATAGCACGAACGGAAATAATAAGGATTAGTTATAGATAAATAATTAAAATATAACATTTATATTCAATTTATTATTTGTTTATTATATGATTAATGTAATGAATAATAATAAATTATAACTAAGACTCACAAATATGCCTTTGCTCGCCCTTGTCTTGCATGAAAGAAAAGAGATGAGCCATTTTTTGGCTCTCCATGCCGTTTTAGGAACTTAAAATAGCGTCTTCAAAACCATGGATAATGAAAATGGAGCCGATCCCTTCATTGATTTCTCAAGCGTTCGGAACGGAACCGTGAAATCGTTCCCCTTCTTTCTATTACGATTTCTTTTGTCTTCCAGATCCTTGCCGAGTTTCGTAATAAATCGAACCCCAGAATTTCTATAACGGGAATAAACAGGCAACGCACATGTTTTGTTCGTCATTCGCCTTCATGGTTAATGTTTTCAGACTTGTCCGCCATTTTAAACCCGTTACGGAATATATACGAATAATTTCACCGACCATTCGAAGAGAATGATGTTCATTTAAAACCCCTATACTTAGTGCTAGTTACTATGTCGTCCAATAGTTCTCACGATGCTCAATTAATTTAGAAAAAAAATTAGAAGCGCATTAGAGGATGCATGTTTCTTAGGGTTGAATTCGTGAATTTTATATGAAAGCCGATGTTTTTAAAATTTTATTTTACCGTACTGAACCCCCATTTTTATACGTTATAGAATATCTATAAGGAATGGTTTATAATAATAGAAAGATAATTTTGTCATTCAAAAGCCTGTTATCAAGTGCTGTATATGTATTAGGGTCAATCCGTTTCAAATCACCAAATTGGGCGAGACAGAGTTGCTCGACATTTTTAATTTTCTTAAATTTATAAGCAAGTTTTCTTCATGGTTTTAGGAGTTGAAAAACATGATTAAAAATATTTTTGACCTTATAATTTTTTTGGGCGGCCCTTTTTAACCAGCCTCGGAGTCATTTTTTTCCGTGGTGAAAAACGTGCTTCCCGGGAAACGCTGTAAGTGCTTTAATTTTATACCTATCGAGACGAATAAAAAGACTAAAATGTTCAGCATAAATTTGTCTAAAATTTAGGTTCTTAGAGAATTTTTATTAGACTTAGGCATCTATGCCCAAAAAAATGTTTAAAAACGTTAGAAATAAAAGGTCAAACATCCCATATCGCTAACATTATTTTTTATGAAGTAAATCAAGCTGACCTTAAATACTTTTTTCTTGCACAAATCTCTCATAAGTCTACTTGTAAAAATTTCAATCTTGAAAACCTTTTCGTTCTTTTTTGCACAGCTAATCGAAAACCATGTTAATCCTGTTTGGGGCAGTTTTCACTAATTAATATCCCAAAATGGACTCAGTAGAAAATTCTGAAAACTTAGGGTAATAAACATCTTTGTAATATAAAGCTACCGTATAAATATCATGAGTGAGACTTAACTGGTTTTATGGTGGTAGAGCATTAAATTTATGAAAAAATATGTGCTAATATTTTCGGACTAATTTCTTTCCA
Source organism: Dolomedes plantarius (assembly GCA_907164885.2). Lineage (NCBI taxonomy): Eukaryota > Metazoa > Arthropoda > Arachnida > Araneae > Dolomedidae > Dolomedes > Dolomedes plantarius. Next base: position 39,084 of record CAJRAI020000097.1, read on the forward strand.
AATCAGTATTAAAGCCTATTGTTCTTGTTTCAACAACAAAAACATAAATCTTTTGTTAGATCTTAACCCTAAAACTTGTCCCTGAAGCTTATGAGTTAGTGGCAGAGAATAATTTGGATTAAGTGAACTCAATATGTGCTATATTCGAGTTGTCACCGATCAGTAAACTAACGAAACTGAATAAAGAGAAGAAATTGTCGGCTTTACAGAAAAAGACAGATAAAATTGCAATAGCTGTCAAAAGGAAATTGAAGATTTATAGGCACAACAAAACCAGACCTGCTCTAAATCAGCTGGAAGTGGGTGTGAAATTTTTATCAACAAAATAATAGAAAAGTACATATCTATACTTATATATAAAGAGAGAGCGATTTTGTACGTGGAGGGTAATCTTCAGAACCACTGTACCTATTTGAAAAATTCTTTCACTGTTTGAAAGATACATTATTCCAGATGGACATAGGCTATATATTATGTATATCTGATCAGTAGAAATAAAGTTAGGGTCTTAATCCTAACAATCTCCATTGTTTCCGCTACTGTCTTCTACCGCTTTTTGTTCCGAAGATTTCAACGATCCTTATCGCGGTGCTATCGCGGTGGGCTTCTGTTCTGACGCTAGCGGTTCGAACCTAGCCGTTCTCCGGCACGCGTTTTTCTTTTAAAAAATTTATTTTAATTATTAACTAACATAAAATTAATTTATGGTATTATTTAGGTTATTATTAAGGTAAAAAAAGATTTACAATTTATTGGCTATCAACTGGAAATTTATTGGTCTAATATTTTGTTCAACCGGGACAAAGTCGGGACCTCTGGTGAATAAAGCTAGTTGGCGAATAAAGAGAAATAAATTAAAATAATTTTCTCTTAACAAATTCATGGTCAATTAAAAAATGTGGAAAATTTTGGTGTAT
>CAJRAI020000097.1:45000-75000 GCA_907164885.2 Dolomedes plantarius
AAAGTAGGGTTTTTGACGTTAAACCAGACATAACTCAGAGTGTTTCGAGGGCTCTTCAAGAATTTTGACACTATACTGACATTTACAATCTCATAAACTTCGAACACTCATATCTGGGGATGTTATTGAGTTCATATACTTCACATGCCTGCTTAATGATCTGCAGGGCTAATATAAATTATACTTACTTTACTTTTAGGTTGCAATTTTTGGAAAAGGGGTCGTGCTTTATTAACAAGAGAATATGCTTTAAAGTAAAGTAATTTAGGAAGACGCGTTTTCTTGTTACATATATATATATATATATATATATATATGTGTGTGTGTGTGTGTGTGTGTGTGTGTGTGTGTGTGTGTGTGTGTGTGTGTGTGTGTATGTCACGGCACTTCACTGCGAACCCTTTTATCTAATTAATTAACACTTAATGGCAGTCGTTAAACAATAGGCCGGTGAAAGAACCAATACTTAAGTTACATTTAAACAAATTTATTTCTCAACTTTATAAAAAAAAAAACCTCAACCCAGCTAAAACACCGTTTCCAATCATCTGTCAACCCCCCCCCCCCCGCACGTCAGGCGCGCGTCCTACCTCTCCGAAAGATATTCCTAATCTCATGCTTTGTTATCCGAAAACGCGTCGCCCTTTTTGCGAGCGAAAAACACCTCGTGATGTTTGCCTATAGCCAGGCGCTTCCCGCCTGTACCGTTGTCGACGAACTTCCGAGCGCGTGGGAGCAATTAATTATTAATGACCATGAACTCTCCGCTGCGGAAAAGCAACCTACTTCCTGAATTGGAAAACACACTAGAATCTCGAAAAGAAAACTACCATTTACCGTTTAACGCTAATTAATATAGTTGAATATAGTTTATGCGTCTAAATATTACATATATATATATTTATATATATACATATATATATATATATATATATATATATATATATATATATATATATATATATATATATATATATATATATATGAAATGGCTGCTAATTCCCTCGAATACGTTCAGGTCCATAGAGGACCGTGTCTGGCAGAAAATGGAGATCATTTTTCTGCATCGCATGGTAAGCAACACATAAGTGAGGGTATGTACCGCAATTTTTCGGCTTCATCCTAGCGTGAATTATAATTCGGGGTCTCTTTCCAGTACCCTATGCAATGCAAGGGAACATTACAACTCAAAAAATAAAATCAAGAGGCAGTCTCTCTAAGCATCGCATTTCTTTACACAACATTCATTCTAAATAATATTCATTTGTTTATTAAATTTTAGTGACTAGAAACAATAGTTCGTAAAACTTACATGATTCAGTAACGGCTACGATGGTCGAAATCAGGCGGCATTTGTTTATTTTGGTGATTTTATGGCATCGAGACAGTTATCACTTATACCGGTGCGAGTTGTTCATTGCTCCAACTCGAAACTTTATAATATTCTTGTGGAAATCTACAACTGACATAGAATTGGGCGATCTTCAACACATTAAACTTCATTTACTGTCTAAACAACTGATCTTTAGACTGTTCTAAATGCTGTCTAACGATCAGTTGAGTTCTGAAAAAGCTTAAATGATATATGTCTATATACGCTACCCTACAATAATGGACTGGACAGCAAGGTGCGATGGTATAAGGGATAGAATACATTCTTTAATAGGGGGATGGTCTTCCACGTGCTGCAATTACACTAGTAACCCTTCTGGGCATACTTTCAACAAGGTTTTGTTACACAGCTATGGATATTCGTGTCCATTCCTGCTGCAAGAACGTCGCCAGCTCAGCTGTAGATTTCCGACGTGGTTCCCTGGTCCATAATCGACGCTCTAAATCGTCCTACAATTGTTCTATAGGGTTTAGGTCGGGACTCTGAGCAGGTCAGGGAAGACGTTTTACATTCATATCTTGATACCACTGCTTGACAAAGGCTGCAACATGACATGGAGCGTTGTCATCCTGGAAGTAACATTCGTCCATTGCAAAATTGCCAGAGAGTAGGAAGAACCTGATTGTCCAAAAAGTTCATGTAAGTGTTGGCGTTCAATTTACCAGGAATAACATGCAAAGATCCCAGGCCATACCACGATCCCCCCTCCCTCCCAAACAAGTACACCATCACCACCTAATTTGAGAGTTGGAACGATACCCTCTGGTAATAGATGTTCGCCTTGTATTCGCCAAACTCAAGCACAACCATCCGACTGGAAGAGCGTGCAGCGTGACTCGCCGCTCCATAAAACATTTTTCCAATGGTCCACAGCCCAGTTGCGACGTCGCAAACACCCAGCGAGTCTGCCGGCTTTGCTGGACGGGGTGATGCATGGTTTGTGTGCGGCAACACATCCGGGGATATTGAGGACGTGCAGTTACTTCCGCAAAGTCTTGGGGGTGCGCCGTAACCACTGCTGCATGTTGAAACTCACTGTTGATGATTTGGAGTGGTTTCTTGCGGTTCTTACGAACCTCAAGCTTCAGGACACTCCGATCCCGTTTCGGTCAATTTACGGGGACGAACCAACGTGTGCAGTTCGTGTCCCGACTCCCGTAGTCTTTCACTCCTTCACGACATCACGAACAGTAGACCGTGACTGTGATAATTCTACCGCAATTGCGCGAGCAGACTTGCCACTTATGTGATAACCAACTATAACACCTCTTTCAAAGTCACGAAGTTCCTTTCGTTTCGATATATTGTCATAATTTCGCACAGAACTAAAGATGTTACCATTTCGCGTATCGTATTAAGGGGACAGTGGACCTTCAAAGCTAACTTTTTTTTGTTTTGAATGGACTTGCTTGAAATTTGAATATGTGATTAGTACCATAGATACGTAAAAGTGGTTAAAATTTAAAGAAGAAATATTAATAATTTATGAATTATGAATTAGTAATTATATCAAAAATTGGCCTCATTAGAAATGTTCCATGCGCATTTCTTTTGCATATGATATGGTAATTTTTATTTACGGGATACCTTATAGAACTAACAATGAAACTTATTGCTTATTTTAAGCATTCATTAAAAATATAAAGAGAAAAAATGATAATAATGAAAACACCCTTTTTATGACGCAAAATACCTCTAAATCATCTTTTCGAGTACAAAATTTAGAAATTCTGAGCTACGAAGCATAATTTTTTTCAATCAGATTTACTTGATATACAGTTAAGTATATAAAACTTAAATTTCAAAGCTATACGACAATTAGAAATGCGCCTGGAGCAGTTTCAATATTCGTATGACACGAAAATGTTTATTTTGAGAAAAACACATTTAAAGATATTGCTATTTGTAACCACATAATATCTAAATTAAATACAAATGCCTATAACTAGGAAGTAATCACAGAAATTAAAAATTCTTTTTGTAACACATTCCTACTCGTCCGTAGTTGCACAATTCAATAAGATAAAAAAAACGAATTTTTGGACAAATTTTACAATTTTGAAAGTCCACTGCCCCCTTAACCTTAGCAGGACACGTGCGAGCACTGTATTTGCGTAAAATGAGACACGGCAGTCGGATTTTATGCAAATACGCTGGCGTCCGGACCATTATTGCATACAAGTGTACGTAAATGTACACATACTCAGTGGCGCACATATATAAATACACAAATATATATTTCTTCGGTGGCACGTATGTATAAGTATAGAAATATAATATACATCTTCGGTGGTGTACATATATAAACTAGTTAAATAGCGTGCCTCAATACGGAATACATTCCTACAATCCATTCTGTTCTATTAATTTAAACTAACTATAGCAGTAAAAGGTCATTCCTCAGAGGAGTGCACCCTATAACAGGATTACTTTCAATACAATTATTTCATTACCCTATAATATAATTATTTTAGGGGCTTAAGCCCTTTTTAACCCTAACCAGTGGCGCACCCAGGATTTTTTCTTGGGGAGGGGTCGAAATGAACGGATAAAAATATTTATAATGCATGGGGGCCTGAGATAGACCGATAAAACTATTTATAATGCAAAATCAATATTCATAATGCAATTTCTATTTCTTTGGGGGGGACCAGGGCCCCTCCCCCCCCTGGGTGCGCCACTGACCCTAACAAAGGTTTGCTTTCCAAAAAGCTTTCTACATTTAGAGGAGAAACCGGGCAAAGCCTCCTAGTCCTTATGGTTCCAGCGATACAATCAATGTTTTACTTTGGGGATTTAGCACCCTTAAAGTTTGAATTTGTTAAATAGATTACTGGGTGAGCACTTTGAGCCTAAAAGGAACCACCTTGCAGAATTTGAGCTTCCTGGTACTTATGGTTCGAGAGGTACAGTGATCAGTCACTGAGAAGCATTAGCCTTTTATATACACTCTTAGACAAATAAAAATAAAGACGCACCAAGAAGGAGTTATCCGGATGGGACGAAAATCGGTAGATGTGATGTACATGTACAGAAAACAAATGATTACAATTCAGAAAAACTGGATGATTTATTCAAGAGAAAGAGCTTCACGAAGTGAAAAAAAATCAATAACGCGTTGGTCTACTTCTGGCCCTTATGCAAGCAGTTATTCGGCCTGGCACTGATTGATAGAGGTGGTGGATGTCCTCCTTGATAGATACTGTGCCAAATTCTGTCCAACTAGCAAGTTAGATCGTCAAAATCCCGATCTGGTTGGAGGGCCCTGCCAAACGTGTTCCAAACGTGCTCAATGGGGGAGAGATCCGGTGACTTTGCTGGCCATGGTAGAGTTGGGCAAGTACAAAGACAAGGAGTAAAAAACTCTCACCGTGCGGCCGGGCATTATCTTGCTGAAATGTAAGCCCAGGATGGCGTGATATGAAGGGCAACACAACGGACCATAGACTATCGTCGACGTACCGCTGTGCTGTAAGGGTGCCACGGATGACAACCAAAGGGCTCCTGCTATGAAATGAAATGGTACCCCAGACCATCAATCCTCGTTGTCGGCCCGTATGGCGGAAGACAGTCAGGTTGGTATCCCATCGTTGTTTGGGGTGTCCCGCTGGTCATCGGGGCTCAATTCGAAGCGGAACTCTTCACTGAAGACATTTCTAATCCAGTCAGTGACATTCCACGTCACATGTGCCGGACACCACTGCAAACGGGCTTGTCGGTGTACAGAGGTCAATGGCAGTCGGCGAAAGGGGCGCCGTGAGCTCAGTGAGCTGCCTATGAATGGTCCTTGCGGTTACTGAAGTACCAGTTGCATATACGATCGATGATAATGACGAATCTGGGCTGTGAGTGCCCTCTCTGGTGATTCCTTTGTTCTCACATTCTGTCGTTTCTCTAGGCCGACCGCTTCCTTGTTCACACTGTGTTCGGCCATGGATCACCCATTCCTGCCAACATCGTCTGATAGTGGCATCGCTCCTATCCAGATGTCGATTAGACCAACCTGCTTCTTTGAGCCCAACTACGCGTCCTTTCTCAAATGCTGACATCTGCGCATATTGTTCGCGCACCTGTATGCGAGGCATAGTTACTGTCTACCTGAGTACACGGGATGAAATTCGCAAAGAATATATGACCCGGAATCGAAATTTCTCTTTAATATCTTGCCAGTTGCGCAGTTAAGATGCGCTGCAGCGTAACATGTTCATTCATTGGTCTACAAACTTAAAAATTTTGCATTTTCCGTCGAAACTTGTATGCATACCAATTTGTGTCCAATCTGTATTACTCCTTCCTAGTGCGTCGTTTTTTTCTCTAAGAGTGTATATATATATATATATATATACTATAAGAGTGCATATAGAGATAGATATACAAATATATACATCTTAGGTGGCGCGCATGTATAAATACTATATATATATATATATATATATATATATATATACTATAAGAGTGCATATACAGATAGATATACAAATATATACATCTTAGGTGGCGCGCATGTATAAATACTATATATATATATATATATATATATATATATATATATATATATATATATATGTATATATATATATATATATATATGTATATATACTATAAGAGTGCATATACAGATAGATATACAAATATATACATCTTAGGTGGCGCGCATGTATAAATACTATATATATATATATATATATATATATATATATATATATATATATATATATATATATATATATATATATATATATATATATATATATATATATGTATATATATATATATATATATATATGTATATATACTATAAGAGTGCATATACAGATAGATATACAAATATATACATCTTAGGTGGCGCGCATGTATAAATACTATATATATATATATATGTATATATATATATATATATATATATATATATATATATATATGCATATATATATATATATATATATGTATATATACTATAAGAGTGCATATACAGATAGATATACAAACATATACATCTTAGGTGGCGCGCATGTATAAATACTATATATATATATATATATATATATATATATATGTATATATACTATAAGAGTGCATATACAGATAGATATACAAATATATACATCTTAAGTGGCGCGCATGTATAAATACTATATATATATATATATATATATATACAGAGAGAGAGAGATCTTCGTAGAAATATTTCAAGTCTTTTTAAGCACGTGTTTTTCTTAAAAATCCTCCTTTGCGAAGAAAATCCCTTTCGGTTTCATTAATGGAATGAACACAAAGATCCTATTTCATTGTCGTATCATGTAAGCTTTATGCCATATATATCATCCGTTTGAAATAAATGAAAACGGAGTTGTTGTTTCAACAAGGAAGAAATGTCTCTCATTACTCGAGGAAAATTTTGCTACGATCTCTGAGGGGTGGGTGGGGTGGAGAAGGCGGTGATAACATTTTCATTACATGCCCGAGTTTTGTGATTTTTACTCGAGACGAACGTTTATTGCTGCAAGTGCTCTGCGATCTTTTTACGGCGCGGTCTTCAACGGAGGATGAAAAAATTTTAATGGTTTCCCTCACGCACTGGAAATGAAACACCGAGATTTTGAACGACACGACTTTTTTACTTTAAAATTTGCCAAAAAATCTTCAGAAACCTCCATTACTGTTATTATATATATATATATATATATGTATATATATATATATATATATATATATATATATATATATATATATATATATATACATACATACATACATACATACATACATACATATATATATATATATATATATATATATATATATATATATATATATACATACATACATACATACATACATACATACATATATATATATATATATATATATATATATATATATATATATATATATATATATATATATATACATACATACATACATACATACATACATACATACATATATATATATATATATATATACATACATACATACATACATACATACATACATACATACATACATACATACATATATATATATATATATATATATATATATATATATATAAATATATATATACAGGTTGTTATCAAAATAATGGAAACACTAAGAAACATCATGAAAACCTTTATTAATCCGGGGCAGGATCACCTTTGTTATGCAATACCACCTGATTCACCTTGGAATTGGATTATACAAGTCATAAACCATGGTTAAGAATATATTATACCATTCTTCAGGGAAAAAATAATGAAAGTTCCTGTAGAGATGTTGTGGTGGATATCGATACCTTTATCTATCCGCTTATACAGATCCCAGTGGTTGGATGATTTATAGTCGGGGGGATTGTATAGGGCAAGATCAGACATTTGACTTCTTTTTCATGCTCTTCAAACAAATACTTTATAGATTTAGCTGTATGTATAGGGGGATTGTCATACCGGAGAACGCCATCTCCTGCAAGAAACAATGTTTGCACCATAGGATGGACTATTGAGCTAAAATTTCGACATAGTTCTTCTCATTCAATCTCCCTTTTAGCGTTACAGTAGGGCCTAAAGATAACCATGAGATGCCATCCCAAACCCTGATAGAACTACCTCCATGATTGACAATTGAGATGAGACAGCCAGAACCTTACGCTTGTGTAGGTGTTCTCCAGACATACGCACGTCTTCTCTTGCGAGGAACAATGTGAACCATGATTCGTAGGACGAAATGCCGTTTTTCGACATATTACTCGACCTGGATGTTTGCTCGTGGCTCCATTGTGGACGATATTTTGTATTGGAATCTATTACAAGTGGCTTGGGAATAACTACTCTTACGTAAATGCTTTGTTTGTGAAGTTCGCTTCAACCTCTAATGGCTGATACCGGAACATGCAGATGTAAATTGAGCTCTTCGGTCATTTTGCATGCAGCTGTTTTCTTTTTTCGTGTCAAAATCCGCTTCAATACCTCGTCCGTCTCAGCTCTCCCTTCCGTCCACTATTCTGTTTGGCAAAGGATGTTTTTCCTTGCACTCTGTATGCCATCATGACTTTCGATACCATAGCTCGAAAAACACCCATTAGCCTGGGGGTTGCATTGACAGATACTCCAGTTTAAACGCGCTCCAAAAAATTTGCCCTTTTCGCAATGTCTGCAAGGTTTGACATTTTACGCTGTTCCCCCCCAAAAGTACGATGCCCTTAGCTTCATTACTGCTACCTGACGGTAGGATAATACATACACTATATTATATAAAACAATACCGGTGGCCAAACTCGTTTTTTAAGGAATACGAAGCACATTCATAAACAACGCTAATATTGATAGGTGTTTCCATTATTTTGATAACCACCTGCATATCTATATATATAAAACAGTTCCGTAACTGACTCATTCATTCATTCATTCATTCATTCATTCACTGACTGACTGACATACAACGCACAGACCAAACCGCTGGACCTAAAGGGCTGAAATTTTGCATGGCGATTCTTCTAATAGTGTAGGGGTGCACTAAGAAAGATTTTTCTAAAATTCTTCTTAGATTTTTTTAAATTAAATTTTTAAGCTGTTTTTTGAACTTTTTTTACGTTTGCATTTAAAATAATACATTGCGGATTATAAAATTTATATCACGAGAAAGATCATAAAAATTCCTTCAAAATGAAATCTTTTTCGAACATTTACCTTGATTTTCTGATTTTTGGTGAATTTTTAAAGATTAATTTCTAGAATTTTATTTATTAAATGTTGATCACGTGATTTCTTTTTCTGGTACTTTAAATAAATTTATCGTCACGTGCATAACAACTAAATAGACAAAAATGATATTCTTTTTCTTTCTAATGCAGCAGACGATTGCATATTATCCAAAAAAAAATAAATATCCCTTACGATTTTTTTATAAATAAATAAATAAATATATATATATATATATATATATATATATATATATTGGCATTAATTGCATACATTGACCGTTGTATTTAATTTGAATGTACTCCGTAGCGAAGCGCGGGTTTACAGCTAGTATACATATATATACAGCGTGGTCATAAAAAACTTTGCCGATATATCGACCTCTAGCGACTGTTCCGTTCAACCGATCGAGATGAGATTTCAGATATACACTCAAGGGCCAAAACATTATGACCACCCCTACATTTTGCAATGAATTCGCCTGGATGACGTGGAAGGCACGTGATCAGGTGGAAGTGGTATTTAACTGCTGCTGGAGAGTCTGAAGAATCATTCTTTCACTTACTTCTGTGTGTGATGGGAAAGGCTGCGGATCTAAGCGACTTTGATAGAGGGCAGATTGAAATGGATCGAAGGCTCGGAACAAGTATTTCCGAAACTGCACGACTCGTGGGTTGTTCGCGTCCTACAGTTGTTAGTACTTATGCAAAGTGGATGAACGACGGTGAAACCAGCGGTAGACGACATGGTGTTGGACGTCCACACGCTATCAAAGAAAAAGGTCGTCGGAGACTGTCTCGCATGGTGAAGCAAAACCGGAGCCAGACAGTGGCTCAGCTGACAGCCCAATACAATGCAGGGCCAAGTAGAATAGTATCGCAGCACACTGTTCAGCGGACACTGTTGGATATGGGGCTAAGCAGCAAACGTCCCACTCGTGTGCCTTTGCTGACCAAGCGTCATCGCCAACTGCGCCTGCGCTGGGCCCGGGAACATCTCGACTGGTCCATGGATCAGTGGGAGAGAGTTGCCTGGTCAGATGAATCACGGTTTGTCATTCATCACGCCGATGGCCGTGTCAGGATACGCCGTCTTCCAGGCGAACTGTTGCTCCCTCAATGTACAGTAGGTCATACACAGGCCGGCGGTGGCGGTATTATGCTTCGGGGGACGTTCTCTTCGGCGTCTCTGGGACCCGTGGTTGTGGTAGAGCAGACCATGAATGCTACAGGGTATCTCAACATCATTGCGGACCAGTTGCACCCTTACATGGCCTCTGTTTTTCCAGCGGGAAATGGAATGTTCCAACAGGACAACGCCCCGTGTTACAAGGGTAAAATTGTGTTGGAGTTGTTCCAGGAACATGATGCTGAATTCCAGTTAATGTCCTGGTTGCCTAACTCACCGGATCTCAATCCGATAGAACACATTTGGGATGTCATGGGACGGCAGCTCAGAGTTCAAAGACCACCAATTCGCAATATCTCGGATTTGCGTGACCGTTGCTTAAACATCTGATACAATCTGTCTCCGGCCATCTACCAAGGACTTGTGGCATCCATGCCAAGGCGGGTTGAAGCTGTGTTGCGCGCCAAAGGTGGGCCAACTCGTTACTGACAGGTGGTCATAATGTTTTGGCTCTTGAGTGTAGTTATTCAGAGGTATGAGCTCGTGACTCTGTGAACGGCAACAAAGTGACTCTCGCGGTTACGGTTATAGGTATAGGAACTCGAAATTTTCGAATGGCAACGTCCATTTTTTACCATCGCAAAATGCTCGGCGCTTGCAAAAACCTTAAGGATCTTTAGAACGGTACGTGTATCACAAAAAACGTACACCTTATGCACGCACACCTTATGTAAAAACGTCACACCTTATGCACGCACTCAAAACAGCTCTGCGAACGGCCAACAAAAACACGATCGAGGCGCACGGAGGAAATTTGAATATGACATAGGCAAGATGCCCATCGCTGATGCCAACACAGATCGGACAAAAGAAAACTTTTATTTGGATTGCACATTTTCCACATGGGTGCCATCCCACGCAGAAATATTTTTTATGCGTTCGTTTTTGTGATACACGTACCGTTCTAATGCTCTTTAGGGTTTTCGCATGCGCTGAGCATTCTGCGATGGTAAAAAATGGGCGTTGCCATTCGAAAATTTCGAGTTTCTGTACCTATAACCGTAACCCTGAGCGCCACTTTGGCGCCATTCACAGAATCCCGAGCTCATATACTTCTGAATAACTATATCTGAAATCTCATCTCTATCGTTTGAACGGAACAGCAGCTAGAGGTCCATATATCGGCAAAGTTTTTTTATGAGTACTCTGTATATATATATATATATATATATATATATATATATACCCCGAAAGTCTATCCAAAAACATAATTGGTTGTTTTTGTTTTAATGAATAGTTTGTTCTGATGCATTTAATAAGTTAAACATAACAATAAGATAAAATAGATAAAATAAATACTAAAAGTAAAAAATAAAATAAAAATCTTAAGTAAAAATAAAAATAATAATAAAAATAACTCTTAGGAATAATAATTAAAAACTAAATTATTAAGGGTATAATAGTCCTAAAATTTGGTAACCATAGTAAGTCTGTAACTGAGAATCCACTACCTCCATGGTCGCAAGTTTTGTGACGTCAGTCATCTTGCGGTTACATGTTCTTAACTTCCACTCTGTCTAGCGCCACGCTTGGTGTTCTTTGGTTAAGTACTATTATTCAATTTTTAATCAATTCTTCGTGTTTTCATGGATTGTACGGTGTCTGAGTGTGTTTATTGTATAGATCATACTCATCGGAAATAATCCATTGGTTTTTAGACAGCGTTGACACCGCTGATGAAGAAATGCTGTCTAAAACCTCTTTCAAACTTTTCTTTTCATGTTATTTTTTCCTGGCTGCAAGTAGCTTTAGAGCTATTACTGGTTTTCTCTATCATCTATTTCTTATATATATATATATATATATATATATATATATATATATATATATATATATATATATATATATATATATATATATATATGTATATTTATATATATATATATATATATATATATATATGTATATATATATATGTATATATATATATACATATGTATATATATATATATCTATATATATATATATATATATATATATATATATATATATATATATATATATATATATATATATATATATATATATATATATATTGTCGGTGTTCTGTAAAAAGGGCGAATATGTATGTATATATCTGTATGTGTATTCGTCCTTTTTAAAGAACACTGTAATGACTTGGTGTCTCTTTTCACACCCGGGATTTCTGAGAAGGCCTGGCGGCAAGACGGCCATTATTCCCCTACCGTATTCATCGGTGACAGTCGTTTTGTCACCGAGTTGTGGCAGACGCCGCGTCGCCATCGGACAATTAGGAAGCCGTCTTCTGTAAAGAATCCTCCCTCCATGCAGACAAAGCCTGTCCGGAGGAAAAACGTTTAGCCTTTAGCGGAAGACGCGGAATAGTTTGAAGACGGTTTACAGAAAGGAAATCAAGAGTGCCGCTTCAACCACCCACAGGCGTTTGTGAGGGTATATATTCGCCACCTTGATGTAAATGGGGGCAGATGACCCTTTTTTTACAGGTGTGAACAACCTCCATCGTCGGACGTGTGCCAGAGACGGAGAGCCTGCTGTATCCCTCTCATGATGTCCTGAACCCCGCGAAATAGCCTCAGATAGTGCTTATCTTTTTTGTAATTATTGTATAAAGCCTATATTTAATCGGGATGCAAATAAAGCATTTTGTAAATATTAAAGGCTGTCAGTCTTAGTTTTAGGCAAAGTCCTTACAACACCAACGATATATGTACAAACAAACATACATATACATTTAATTCTTTGACTCACCGTAGGCTCGCTTTCCATTATGTGAGGTGATCCTCTCTCCGAGATTGCATCCCAATCCAACAAACTCGAAACACAAAGCAAAGAGCGCAACCCCCATGCTCAGTGTGCCGAAAAATATTCGTCCCGAAAATTGTTTAGTAAGACAATACCGTTGAATTTTTTAAAAAGGGATGACAATATTTTCATAACAAAAGAGACGCTCTCCAAATACAAATAGAAATGAGAAAAAAAAATCGAGTTTATCCAGTCTCCTCTGGGTATTGACATTTCCCTTGTAAGCCAATACCATGCTTCCCAAAGTATAGGAAAGTTCACAGGAAAGTTTTTTTTATATATCTCGTTATTTTGTCTGGGAAAGAGTCGGTTTCTCAATTATGCAGTGGAAAACACTTTCGCTTTCTTCGGAGATGGAGGATATCTCTCCTAACGAGAGAGAATTCTTTCTTTTTTAGCGACCCATAAAAAGAGTCTGTTCGGGCATGGGAGGTCCGCACTTTCTGAGCGACATCCGTTTTAGGGTTATACCCCAGTCAAAATAGACCCGATTTTGACGAATGGCTAAAAAAAATATGAAAGTTTTGAAATTTGGTGGAGATGTTTGTTTAGGCATGCTAATGAACATACTAAAAGTCCCCACCGATCAGACTTGAGCTTTCGCCGCCATTTTGTAAAATGTGTACACTTTTTTGGTTTTTTGGAAATATCTTTAAAAATATTGATTTTATAAAAAATAATTAAATACAAAAACTAAAAAACATTAAATTATGAACAAAAATCATTCATAACATTTTTTTATATGTCTAACAGGATCAAAGATAATTGACTTTGAAAAGAGCGCACTATCACACCTGAGACGCGCAAGCGCGGTTCCCCATCGCGGTGGGGGAGAGATACCTTCGCATGTGCATACCATAATTAGCCAAATTAGTTTTAAACTAAATGAGAAGGTTTTATGTATTTTTTCAAATAACTAGGGAAATATTAACTTTACGTAAAAAAAGTTTATTTCAAAAATTAAAAAACATTAAATTATGTACAAAAACGATTTTATACATTTTTGTCGTAAACCTAACAGGAACGAAGATATTGATTATAAAATGCGCGTTGATAATGGAGGTAGCTTCTACAAAAAACAATGCACAAAAAACATATATTATATTTTTTTAAGTCTAACACGACCAAAGATAATTGACTTTGGAAAGATCGCACTATTACACCAGGGACGCGAATGCGTGGGTGCCCATCGCGATGGCTGGAAGACACGTGCATATGCATACCGTAAGGCGCCAAATCGGTCTTACCCTAGTATTTTCCTAGCCAGTTAATAGTTAGTCACCGTTCCGTGTACGTCTGTGAACAATGGCTGATACGGAACTATGTTTTATAAGTAAAAAATTAATGTCAAATGATGATTTCGTGAATGTAGGAGAAAAGGGGATCGACGCTTTAAAGAGAGCTAATGTCCAAAGAAAAGACAATAAGCATGAACAGTTGGAACATTTAAAATCTTTTTCGGTTCATTCGTTGTGTCGGATAAATTACACCAGACCAGGAAATATAAAAGTTGATTCAAAAAGAAATGAAGAAATCGCGTCAACATCCCAAAGTGAAGAGCGCGCAGTAAGTTTACTATCTTTTTTACCTCAGTTCGATTTTCGAACAAAATGTTTCTTTTGTACGGCAATGATAGACGAAGAATTCAAAGCAAGACAAAAGAAAAAAACCAACTGACAGACGAAGAACTATATACGAAGTTAGGTGTCTCGAAATGAAACACAAAGTTCTTGAAGCTGCAGAGAATAGACATGACCAGTGGGAAGAGGAAGTTCAGTGTCGTATAATAAACGTTGCTGATTTAGTTGCAGCTGATGCGATTTATCACCAAGATTACTTCATGACTTTTTTTCTACACACTGCACCAATCAGAAAGAGAGGGCGGCCTGAGTCGGATTACGCCTCAGCAGCTGTAGACGAAATATCCTTCTTCCTTGATAATAATGACGACTGTCAATTCTCACTACCTGAACTCAAATCTCAAATTACAGGGCTAGTTCCAGACGACATCACTTTGAGAAATAAGTTGAAACAAAAATACGGAGATGGCATTATTTTTGCTTCAAACTCCAAAAAAGTTACTGTCATATTTACGTAATACTGGAATGAAAGTCTTATCAGACTCTTGGTACGACAAAAGGATACGAGATGATCGTGAGGAGCGCCTACGAATAGTACAAACTGCTGCAGCCATAATAAAAGAAGATATCCAGACACCAGTTTATGACACTCATTGCTACCCTCCAAGTGATAATTTTTTCAGAGATGTGAACAAGGGAATTCCAAAAAGCCCAAAATCATTTTTGGAGCACTTGATTATTAAAAAAAAGACTACTAAGGCGGAAAAAAAGTCACTTCAATAGCTCACGTCACTATATCAGCCTTAAGGCCACGATCATTTATGTCTCCTCTGCTCAATGGTCTTGATTTATTTTTGTACAAAAAGTTCTGTTCCAAGAATTTAATAACAATGCTCTCGAATTTGGAATTTTGTTCTTCTTACTATGAAGCCCAAACACTTGAGATGTCAGCCATAAATCATCCGCAACCCCAAATGCGCGAGGGATCATTCTGCCAATTCGTATTTGACAATGTAGATTTCAATGTGTCGACAATCGATGGCCTGAATACGTTTCATAGCATGGGGGGCATTGCTTGTTTTACTCCAGCGTCAGCAGTGGAACCCGGGACGAAGATAAAAAATTAACCGAACTTACATCCGCATCGACCGTAGGCAAAATGGGAATCATTCCTCTAATAACGTTTGAAAATTTTCGAGTGTCTGGGTTACAAACAATTACTATCGAAGATTTGAATGTCTTAAATCCTTTAGCGGAAGATTTACCATTGCCTAAACCATCTAATATCTCCTGGATGTGTGCTAAGTGGTTAGGTCTTCCACAGATACCTGAATGGAAAGAATTTTTCCATTATATAACCAGAAACCAGCCTTGTGAAAAGACCAAAGTAATACCCCTTCCTTTTGTTAATTTACCACGAAGCAAGTATGACACCATTTTCCCTGAGCTGAAATTTGCTGCCCAGCAGTGTGTTAAAATGCACCAAAAGTCTTGCATACTCACGTTTGACCAACCACTGTATATTAAATCTCGAGAGATAGTCGCAGCAACATCCAATACATTATTATCAAGTTGTAATGTGAGGCTTGGTGGATTCCATCTTTTAATGTCATTCTTAGGCTGCATTGGGTACATAATGGCTGGAAGTGGGTTGAAAGAAATACTCACTTTGATTTATGCACCTACGTCAGTAGAAAAAAATGTTGCCTGGCCATGCATATGCTTGGGCAGTACGAGCTCATTTATTGACCCAAACAGCTTTAGCAAAAATAATTTTTGACGGCATGGACATATCGGATTTGGAATGTAAAAATCTCCGTGAGTTGTTTCGAGATTTTGCTACTGAACCACCATAGCAAGAAACCTTAAACGCACACACTCAAATACGAGCCATCGAAATTAAAATGAGGAAGACTTTGGAGCACCTGAAAAAGAAAGGCCCAACTGCCTGTGGGGCTGGAAGCGTCAAGAGAAAATTCTTGTGCCCATCACAACTATGGATGGGCCGTTAGTTCTCCCGATTGCGTTTTAAACATGGTGTTTTGCAACTGTAAGACTGACAATGGAGTAAGATGCGGATGTCGGAAAGCAGGCATCAACTGCACAACGGCCTGCAATAATTGCAATGGGGTATGTAAGAATGGCATCACCCCTGTTGATGATGACGATCGAATGAAAGAAGTTGATGAATGGGCCGATGCTAGCGGCTCCATAGACGATCTATACATGCCTGACGAAGGGGAGAATCCCGTACCGAAAAAAACACGTAAATCCTGAAGTAGGTAAGCTTGAACAATTATTCGCAATGGAAATGTGATAGTGAATACTCCCAAGTTTACTACATTCCTGTATAAAATTAATAATGATTAATTATCTACATAGCCAAAAACATTAAGTCTATTTTCTTGTGTTTAAAGAATGCCGAAATGTGGGAGTGGTTAGATATTCAAAGAAGAGCGCCTGCAACGAGACTTTAAAGCTACCTCCATTATCAACGCGCATTTTATAGTCAATATCTTCGTTCCTGTTAGGTTTACGTCAAAAATGTATAAAATCGTTTTTGTACATAATTTAACGTTTTTTAATTTTTGAAATAAACTTTTTTTACGTAATGTTAATATTTCCCTAGTTATTTGAAAAAATACAAAAAACCTTCCCATTTAATGTAAAACTAATTTGGCTAATTATGGTATGCACATGCGCGGGTATTTCTCCCCCACCGCTATGGCGAACCGCGCTTGAGCGTCGCAGGTGTGATAGTGCGCTCTTTTCAAAGCCAATTATCTTTGTTCCTGTTAGACATATAAAAAAATGTCATGAATGATTTTGTTCATAATTTAATGCTCTTTAATTTTTGCTATTAATTATTTTTTATAAAATCAATATTTTTAAAGTTATTTCCAAAAAACCAAAAAAGTGTACACATTTTCCAAGATGGCGGCGAAAGCTCAAGTCTGATAGGTGGGGACTTTTAGTATGTTCATTAGCATGCCTAAACAAATATCTCCACCAATTTCCATAACTTTCATATTTTTTTTAGCCATAAAACCTATTTTGACTGGGCTATTAGGCACATTCATTATTACTATTAAACATCACGGATGGCTACTGAAGAATTCGGTACGATTAGGGTTTTGGGGGCACCAACTTCGATTTGTTTAAGCCAATATTGGCGCCTTCCGTGGGCGCGTTTTAATGAACATGGAAGAGGGCCCCATCCACGTGTATTTTTGATGAGGCTATATATATATATATATATATATATATATATATATATAACAGTTCCGTAACTGACTGACTGACTGACTCACCCACATACAACGCACAGACCAAACCGCTGGACCTAAAGGGCTGACATTTTGCATGGCGATTCTTCTTATGGTGTAGGGGTGCACTAAGAAAGACTTTTGAAAATTCGTCTTGGATTTTTTTAAAATAAAATTTTTAAGCTGTTTTTGTAACTTTTTTTTACGTTTGCATTTAAAATAATAATTTGAGGGTTATAAAATTTAAATCACGAGAAAGATCCTAAAAATTCCTTTAAAATGAAATCTTTTTCGAACCTTTAACTCGATTTTCTGATTTTTGGTGAATTTTTAAAGATTCATTTTTAGAATTTAATTTATTAAATGCGGATCGCGTGATTTCTTTTTCTGGTACTTTCAATAAATTTACCGTCACGTGCATAACAACTAAATAGACAAAACAAATATTTTTTTCTTTCTAATACAGCAGAAGATTGGATATTATCCAAAAAAAATATCCCTTACGATTTATATATATATATATATATATATGAATATATATATATATATATATATATATATATATATATATATATATATATATATATATATATATATATATGAATATATATATATATATATATATATATATATATATATATATATATATATATATATGAATATATATATATATATGAATATATATATATATATATATATATATATATATATATATATATATATATATATATATATATATTACATCAATTGTATACATTCATCGTCGCATTTATTATAAATACATATATTTATTTTTTTTAGCATTAATTGCATACATTGACTGTTGTATTTAATTTGAATGTACTCGGTAGCGAAGCACGGGTTTTCAGCTAGTAGCAGCATAAAAAAATGTTTTCAAGCATTATGGAGCACGAATACAGAGTGTTTCAAAAACAAAACGCGATTTGAAAAAAATAAAAATAAAATCTAAGGGTCGGAGAGACACGCAGTGTGCGTATTAATATTCCCCCTGCGGAGGTATTTCGTATGACATGAAAATACATTTAGTTCAAAATCTCGACAATAGAGGTCATAACTGTGAAATGAGACATTATATTTCAGCACGATTTACAGTCCTGGAACAGATTTCGGGAACTGAGTCGAGTCCTTTTTCTCAACCTTGGCAAATAGTTTTTGATGGAACAATTTTCGGGTCTCTTATGTTTAAAAATCCATTTCAAAGTTGACCCACTAAAAGCTTATTTTCTGTAAAGCCCATTTTTGCAGCAGATTTCGAGCTACAAGAGAAGTCCCGGGTTCTAACTTTGGCAAGCGGCGTGGACGCAAAAAAATGGACGGAGAATTGTAGGTCTGTATAGACGTCCTGTGACCAATTTTCCGAAATCTGTTCCAGGAATGTAAATCATGCTGAAATAAAAAGCTTCTTTTTTTTTACAATTATCACCTCTCCCCGCCCCTTCCGGAAGCAGGAGCGCCCTCTAATTTTGAGATTTTGAACTCTTTTTTTTTTTCGCCTCATACGAAATCCCGTACCACGGTGAATATTAACCTTTTCCTTACGGGGGTGGGATAGCATGTATCCCAAGAATAGGGGTCCAAGAATGAATATATATATATATATATATATATATATATATATATATATATATATATATATATATATATATATATATATATTATATGCATATATATATATCATATATATATATATATATATACATATACATATATATGTATGTATATATATATATATATATATATATATATATATATATATATATATATATATATATATATATATATATATATATATATATATATGTATGTATATATATATAAATATATAAATATATATATATATATATATATATATATATATATATATATATATATATATAAATATATAAATATATATATATATATATATATAAATATATATATATATATATATATATATATATATATATATATATATATATATATATATATATATATATATATATAAATATATAAATATATATATATATATATATATAAATATATATATAAATATATATATATATATAAATATATAAATATATATATATATATATATATATAAATATATACATATATATATATATACATACATACATATATATATACATACATATACAGTCAAACCTCGATATCTCGAACTTGAAGGGAGAGACAAAAAAATTCGAAATATCGAAAATTCGAATTATCGAAAATCGCATGTTATCAATAGTAATAGTGAAAATAAAAGCTTTTTTACATACCTTTTTAAAAAGTAATCCATATTTTTATTTTAATAAACACTATTTACAAAATTCTTTGAAAAAGATTCAATTGTTGTTTGCTTCAGAAAAGAGTCTGAAATTTTATCTATTACACTTTCTAAGTGGACAATGGCTTTAAATGTGTCCTGTTACCTATTTGGTTGACTTTCAACATATCTTCTCAAAGCGTCTACTGCAAATAGTCCTTCTTTCTTTGTCACATTCGGTGGCAAATGACGGATTTCGTCCTCCTCTTCTTCTGATAATACACAAGAAACTTTCGTCTGACGGATGATGTCATTGTCCTCCCACTGACCACACACTATTACAGTATCATCTACGATGACAAAGTCATTAAATTGCATGTTATCGAGGTGCATGAGCATCGAGGCTCTAGCTTGAATGCAAGACAGCACAGGAATGCATTCACACCTGTAATTTTTTTCTTTCACTCCTTGTTGCAATGATAAGAAATTCTACTATCTTCTTGGAAGACACCCACCTCTTGATTTTTGTCCATGCCTTAATTTCCTGTTTTGTTAAAACCACCCCAACCCCTCTAGAAAGTAACCTTGGAGAATAAAAGGAGAAAAAATAAAAGAAAGGATCAATGGTCACTGCATATGCATGGCACCTAACTGAAACGAGATAAGAAGAGAACGACATTGTCATTTCACAGTATTATCTTCCGTCTTTATATCCCTCTTTTTAAAGTTTATGCAGGGTTTTCCCACTGTAATGTTTGAATATCTTTTCTATTTTTTAGAAATTTCTATTTTTTGGATATTATTTTTTCGTTTTTAGAAAATATTTTTCCTCCATTCATGGAAAAAATTCAAGTTATCGAGGGATGAGCCAAAATAAATTCGCCAAATCAAGGTTTTTTTAACATTGAGTGCATAGGAAATTTGAAGGGAATTTTTATTTCTTCGAGATATCGAAAAATTCGCGAAATCGAGGTTCGAGTTAGCGAGGTTTGACTGTATATATATACATATATATATATATATATATATATATATATATATATATATATATATATATATATATATAACCCCCCTAATGGCCGTTCTTACAAAGGGGGTATGAAATTTTCTGTTCCAAAGAGGGAATCGGAAAAATGGGCCCCGTAAGCTAAGGGTTAATCTGCAAACTGCAAGTCTCTCCCCAGGTAAAATTTTAACGCATACGAGTTGGTCAACTTTTGTGGGAGTGGGGCGTGGCGGCCTTGTGGTACAGCGCGCTGGTTTTCGGTGCTGAGGGTGCTCGGATCGAATCCTGGCGAAGCGCCACTAAAATGCCTCCGTTTGTGTCGTCCCTTCATAGGGGGCAATTCTGGTCCGCCTATATGGCGCCCCCATAATAAAGTGGACAGCAAATCTGCGGTGAATTACAGGTGAATGTCTTCGAGACAAAGTGCCTCCGCATTGAAAGAAAAAAACTTTTGTGGGAGTTGCGAGTAAGGCCGTCTGCACACGGAGCAACCCAAAAGAAACTGATAACTGACTCAAATCACAAACCAGTCCGTGATGAGTCGCAACCTATGTAATTGAATGGAGCCACGCACACGGCGCAACTGGTTACATACCCGTCGGACGGGTATACCCGTCGGGTATGTAACGTCCGACGGGTTACCACGCACACGGCGCAACTGGTTACATACCCGTCGGACGGGTATGTAACCAGTTGCGCCTTGTGCGTGGCTCTATTCAATTACATAGGTTGCGACTCATCACGGACTGGTTTGTGATTTGAGTCAGTTATCAGTTTCTTTTGGGTTGCTCCGTGTGCAGACGGCCTTAGTTTTAATAGTTTTACTTGGATGTTGCGAGGTTACTACTGCTTAATATTTAAAGAGTACAAGTTTTATTGTTTAGTTCTCAGATCATGTTGGAGAATTGAGCATAAATTTTTTTTTGTTTGCTGATCTAATTAAAAGTTTTAACGTATATTTTGTAAGTCATTTAAACACACGCATTTCTCTAAAAAAATGTGATGTGTGAAGAAAAGTTTATTAGTAAGTAATGTTCTGGAGTATTATAAATTGTTGCTAATTTTCTGTAAATCCTTACAATCAGGAGTGCTAAGTATTAGTTTAATTTTATGTTCTACCATATGTAGATAATTCACTTAAAGTTTAACTACATGAAGATTAAAATAAACTTTGATACTGAAATGCATATCATTTACGAAGTTTATTTTATATTTCAGATGAATAATCTTTCAGCGAAAGCTAGAGGAAACATTTTAAAAATCTCCTGAGCCTCTTCGATTGATTGCACTAGATGGATCAAAGCGTTTTATATTTTATGTCTTATATGTATATAGATATGTAAATTTCAATGTAAATAAAAGTTTGACATTCTCTTTTTTCCATTCTACTTCTTAGTTTTAAAATATATTAAGTCAACTTTCATGGTTTATTTCAACACTTTTTGTTAGAAAAAAAAATGATTGGACCAGCTAAAAATTATCTAAATTAAAAAAAAGATTTAACCAAAGTATTTGTAATAAATTAAAATTATTTACTGATTAATTCAATATTTTAAAATTAAAGTTGTTCTCCATAAGAGTAAATTTGTGAAAAATAGCTAAGTAAATAAACAAAAATATATATGTATATATATATCGCTCAATCCTTTAAACAACGTCATATCTCCAAAATCAACGATGTTTAGTTATGCTTGTTTTCAGAATGCCCCGAAATAGTATATCCCTGCAAGATTGTCATATCTGTCCTTTCAATATTTAGCCAGTACAGAGCAGAATTAAAACTTATTTTCAATACATTTCAATGTACTTTTAAACTTTCAAATCAATCTCCTGAAAAATCTTCCTTTTTGAGATAGGACGTTGTTAAAAGGAGTGAGCGATATTTGAATGTGTATGTATATATATACCGGGTGGCCATAGTTAAACTGACAGTGCTCACAGTGTTCTGTAGCGCGATCTATTTGCGAGAATGACGCAACATTTTGTAGGAAGATTAAACAAGACGGGGGACGAAGGATTCCGCGAAAAAATAAATTAGTTCCAAAACTCACCGCTAGGGGAATATTTGGCGCTGTGTAATAGAAAATAGAGTGTTAACAAATGCAAATCAATACGTAAATTACCTTTTATTTTGCATTCAAATGAGGTTCAATGTGGCTGCCGTTGTTGTGGACCACATATTGCATTCTGTGCATAGTATGCACAACAGCAGAAAGTAACATGTCTGCAGGAATCTCCCGTACAGTCAGTGATATGTTATCCTTCAACGTAGCCAGGTCCTGGACCACTCCTTGATAGACCTTGGACTTAAGGTAACCCCATAGCCAGAAGTCGCATGGGGTAAGATCAGGCGACCGAGGTGGCCATGCAGTTGGAAAGTAGCGGCTAATGACTCTTTCTGTTGTGAATTTCTGTCGTAGCAGCTGTTGCACCCGTACAGCAACGTGCGGAGGGGCTCCATCTTGCATGAAAATGATTTCCCCCAGGTATTGTCTTTGCTGAAGTGCCGGAATGACAAAGCTGTTCAACATGTGGCGATATTTCTCTCCGGTAACAGAACAGGTTTCCGGTCCTGTCGGGGTAATGTTCTCATAGAAGAATGGACCTACGATAAATTCCGCTGTGAACCCACACCAAACAGATACCTTTGGTGAATGTAAGGGAATTTCTGTGACTGCATGTGGTGATTTGTCATCCCAAATTCGGCAGTTCTGGGTATTCACAGTTCCATGCAGGTAAAAGTGGGCCTCGTCTCCCCATAAGATTTTCCACGGCCAAGCATCATCCACCTCCATTCTGTCAAGAAAGGTGAGAGCAAAAGTCAATGGCTTATCATGGTCGGGGTACAGTAACTCCTGTACACTGCTGATCTTGTACGGATAGAAGTTGATAATCTTTCGTAAGATTTTCCATACCGTACTGTAAGGCATATCCATATTCCGAGCTAATCCACGAGCGCTAGAGGTGGCAGCAATATTGTCTGGTCCTCTGTCGACAATCGCCGTGGCAACTGCTTCGATTGTATCCTGTGGTACAGGTTTTCGTCCTCTGCCTGACTGAACCTTCAGACAACCAGTTTTCTCAAACGTCGCAACCATTGCTTTTAGCCCATTAACTGACACAGGACCGTTACCTTTACGCATTTTTTTGTGCGTTCTAAAAGCACGAAGAGCGGCTGACGCGTTGCACTGGTTGAGGTAAAAGAATTTGACCAGTAACGCACGCTCGACTAAAGAAGGAGACATTGCACATAAACTTTCAATCCGATTGATTCGAAACGTAACACATTGCCTTTTCAAACCCAAGCAGCCGGAACTGTGCCAATGGATGTAACGTGAAATTTGAATAAATAACTTCTTATTCTGCTCAGCGTACGTGATATTGCAGATCACGAGACTTTATCGGTGTTTATGTAGATTTTACGCTTTTTTAAAAGTGTTGCCATATTGCACTTGAACTAAATAAGAAAATGTGCATAATAAAAGGTAATTTTATTCCGTATTAATTTGCATTTGTTAACGCTCTATTTTCTATTACACAGCGCCAAATATTCCCCTGGCGGTGACTTTTGGAACTAATTTATTTTTTCGCGGAATTCTTCGTCCCCCGTCTTGTTTAATCTTCCTACAAAATGTGGCGCCATTCTCGCAAATAGATCGCGCTACAGAACACTGTGAGCATTGTCAGTTTAATTATGGCCACCCGGAATATGAAATGACCCGAATTGGGTCATCTCACGAAGTAACACAATAGAAGCCGAAAGAATATAATTTAAAATCATAAAGAAGAATTGAAGTTTATTTCATGAGAACAGCGACATAACATCTAATTCGCTTCGAGTCAGTCCAGCGTCTACCGCAAAGAGCGCCAAAATAGATATAGGTCAGAGAGATTGCTAGAATTGGCAGAGGAAGTTAGTATGTGGGAAGGCGAAGCGTTTACGCAAAGGCAAGAAGGAGGGGTTACCAGCACACAGATGAAGTACAGAATGGGCGATTATAGATAGTTAGTAATATTATCACACACACACACACACACACACACATATATATATATATATATATATATATATATATATATATATATATACATATATATGTAGGAAGGAGTTAGTACTCCTTCCTTTAGAAGTGAATCATTAGACTTAATTATTTTGAACATTTAATTAAACTAGACGATGTTTACAAGACAGGACAACACTTAGTATGAAATTAAAAAATAAACACAGAAGCATCAAAAGAGCTAAACATCGGGAGCTTGCAGAACAACACATCCGCTTAAAGTCCTTCGTGCCGCAGTAGTAGGAGTGGAAGTTGTAGTAATAGTTCAGTTGTGTTGCCAAACTCACTCTCACACGGCCGTTCTGACTTTCCAGACGTCCGCGGCTGGGTTGTCAACAATAATTCTGAAAAGATAAAAAAAAAAGAGCAGAAAAAGGAAAAATATTTCAAAAAATCAAGCATTGTTCAACACAGTGGTATTGGTGTTCAGTTTCTGCACCACTGTTTCATTTTGTCCGCTGCAGTTGATGTTATGGTTGGACCATCGTGATGTCCTAACTTTCGAACTTCGTAACGATCGTTGGGGTTGATGTTCGTGATCTCATATGGTCCGAAGAACTTTGGTCGGAGCTTTAATCCGGTTCCAAATTGAGTTCGTTGTATTGCCACTTTGTCACCGATCTTGTATTTACAAGCCGGTTTACGCCGTTTGTTATATTGTCGTATGTTTTCTTCCTGTAGACGGAGGATATTTCGTTTAGCTTCGATACGTAACGCTTCTTTGTCATCAAGAATTCTTTGGTGGTGTTCCTCGTCAAGAAGATTTTTAATCTGTAGATCCTCTTGTTGTTTCATTTTAACACCAATTAAAAGTTGAAAGGGTGTGAATTTTGTACTGCGTGTGGTGGTACTATTTAAGATACGTTGCAATCTTGGGACATATTTAAACCATTTGTCAGGTTCATCTAGAGCTAACTTAGTTAAAACGGGAATAATTGTGCCATGAACACGCTCAACCTGACCGTTGCCACGTGGCACACCTGTTGCTATTGAAATGTGTTCAATTGACTGTTCCTGGCAGTAACTTTGAAATTCTGAAGATGTGAATGCGCTACCTTTGTCAGTAATGATTTTTGAAGGGTTGCCAAATGTAGTTTGTTGCAAGGATAATTTGTCTAAGGCATCTTTCGTAGAGGTGGACTTCACGGGATAGATCCATACAAATTTGGAAAAGGCATCAACTACTGTAAAAAGATACTTATAACATTTTTTTGTCGATGGTAAAGGTCCTAAAAAGTCGCAATGGTAACATTCAAGGGGTGCATCACCTTTTGGAATGGGGTGAAGGTATCCTTCTTGTTTTCCAGATTTTCGCGAGGACAAAATGCAAGGAATACAGTTCGAAATAATTTCTTGAACTAATTTCTTAAGTTGAGGAATGAAAAATTCACGAGAAACAATTAATTCGGTTTTTTGTGAAGCAAAATGACCTTGTGAATGGGCGTTTAGCACTATTTCTTTCTGCATCATTTGTGGTACTACTAAAAGTTCGGCATCCTGATGAAGTTTATAAAGAATTCCGTTTTTAACAAAAAATTCATCAGAAGGTGTAGATTCAAGCATAGATTTAATTTGAGATATAAATTCATCCTGGTCTTGGGCATTTTTCACCTTTTGAGTGATATCATTTGAGGTAATTACAAGAATGGGGTTACGACTTAAAGCATCAACATGTTTCATCTGTCTACCGGGTCGATGACAAACTTCATAATCAAAGTCTTCTAACATCAATGCCCATCGAGCAATTTTAGCTGGTAGGTCTTTTTTGTGCATCGTTTTTTGGAAAGCATCACAATCGGTGATAATTTTAAATTTTGTTCCCAACAAGTAGTTTCGAAATTTTTTTAGCGCTTCAATAACGGCAAGAACTTCCAGTTCATAACTATGATATTTTTCTTGTTGAACTGTAGTTTTACGGCTAAAATAATGAATAGGATGAAACTGTCCATCATCGGATTGTTGCAAGAGCACAGCGCCAAAACCTAAGGAGCTGGCATCAGTGTGGAGTTCTAATGGGTATCCCTGTTGAAAAACATGAAGAACTGGGTTTTGTGAAAGAATGTTTTTAAGTTGTTGAAAAGCTGCTATTTGTTCAGGGGGTTTGGGAGCTTCAATAACTTGAAATTTTGGTTCAACCTTTTCACTTTTGACGGATTCATTCTCAAGGGCATCATCATCGGCATCAAATATTTTTGGTTCAAGAGTTGCTTTGATAGTTCCAATATCAAAAGCATTATCATCATCGTTATCATGAAGCAAATCTAAATCACTGGCATCAGCATCATCTAAATATTTTCCATCATCATTATCATGAAACAAATCTAAATCATTGGCATCATCATCATCATCATCACGTTCAAAATCAATTGGATTATCCATTTTCTCTACCCTAGAAATCTTATCTTGAGTAGATGTTAGAGGTTTTTCAGACATGCATATTTGGCCCTGATCTTGAATTTGTTTTTCTACAATTTTCTGTTCCGCAAAAGGGAGTCGTCGAGAACGTTGATTTACGGGGATTTCATCTTGTAATAAAATAGTCCTTTTAATTTCAGTGTCTTGAACTTTATGGGGTTTGTAGGAAGTAACGATATTTTGAACTTCCTCACGAATTTCAGAATTCAAAATGTGTGAAAGATCAAATGGAAAAGCTTGATCATCAGGAACATTAGCAATATTAACGAAGATGTTATTATCAAGAGTAAAACGAATACCGTCTTCATCGAATGTAAATTGGGTTTGCTGCAAAAAGTCGATTCCGATAATCACATCAAAAGGAATCAAGTCATCCTCTAGAACAGGTATTTTAGCAGGTAAAGTAATGGTTTGAATTTCGATGGAATCCTGAAAGAATCCGATGCTGTGAACTTGGTTTTTGCCAATTCCTGAAAAGGGAATGTTGGTGGGCTGCAATGGTGACGAACCAATTCTTCGATAGGTTTTCTCATTGATGAGGGTTGCCTGTGACCCAGTGTCACAGAGTGCTGTCAATTGAATTCCTGCAAGTTGAATGTCAACATGCATGGGATTTTTCGATGAAGTTTCAGGAGAAAGTGCATTTACAGTTTTATCAGAAATAGGTTTTTGAGAATCAGGTTTTGGTTTAGAATTTCGATAACTTTTAGGGCAATTAGCATGAACATGACCAAAACTTTTACATCCGTAGCATTGTTTACCATGTGACTTATTCAAACATTGGTTGCTTTTGTGACCTCTCAAGCCACAGGAAAAACATACTGGCTGTGTATTTGGGCTACGTGTATTATCGACTTTCACATTGAGGTAGGAAGCATCAATTTTTTTCTGATTATTTTGTCTGAAATTTTGTGATCTGTTAAAGATTTGTTCATAAATTTTCAACTTTTCCTTAAATTCAGGGACGGATTTACAACCGTAAAGAATAACTTTATTGTTTGTTGAATCAGGAATTCCGTTTATGACATACTCAAACAGAGAGGAGTCATCGAGAGAACCTTTGTGTGCCAAATCTCTCATAGCTAAGAAATATTCTTGTAGGGTTTCAAACGGTTTCATACGTCGAGATTCCATTAATTTATGTAACTGAATACCGTTAATTTTGTCCGAAAATTCGTCTAATAAATGGTGCTTCAATTGTTCCCAATTTGCAATTCCACGAATAGACCTAATTAAAGTTTGAGCGGGACCAGTTAAACATTTTCTAACAAAAGTAATTTGGTGAATTGGATTGTTTATCTGATATAAACAAAAAAGTTCTTCAACGTCAGATATAAAATTCTCAACACTGTAATTATCACGAGACGAGAAAGGTTTTATTAAATCAACAACGTCTTTCAGACTAAACAACTGGAAAGAGAGATTCGCAGTTTCAACTGAAGGCAATGAATTTTGATCTGATTCACCAACGGAAATGTGTGTATTTTGCTTATTCGAAGATTCTTTTGCGTCAATGGTGGGGGAAAAGGGAGATCTATTTTCCTCTATAACGCTGTTAGTTTGGGATGAACGTGCACCCGGAAGTGAGTCATCATTCACTTCGCATTCCGAAAGATCAGAAAATTCTGCTTTTAATAACGATAAATCACTAAGACTCATAAGAATGGTATTGGCACATTTGTCTGGGTCAGTTGAAAATTCTAAATGAAGTAGATTACAAATAGAAATCAAGTCTTTAAGTGAAAACTCTTTAAGTACTTTCTGTTTCGTTGCTTCCAACACGAATGGCTGTTTAAAACCTGTAAATTTACGTAATCTGGTACGATTTTGTCTGTCGCCGTCTGTACCAAAAATTAAACGATGTAGAACCTTTATTTGATTCGTACCACCAATTTTTAATGATTTTGCAATATTGGGGTAATCGTTGAGAGTAGCCATAACTATATACTAGGTTCAAACAATTATAGTACACAAATATACAAATATTCAAAACCAAAATCACTAATTATAATACGTAGTTACTCAAATTCAAAAGTAGAAAATAATATTTCAAATCGAAATTTTTTCAAATACCAATTCAATAATAAAATATTGATTCTCAAAATATGCATCAAAATAAGTAATCTTTAAAACAGGTTTTGTTCAAGAAAACAAAATTATGAACTAACATAAGCATCAAATATCAAATAATAAGTTCTTCAAAATAATTTCTCTGGTTGAAGAAAACAGATGACGTAAATTTAGATATGTATCAAGTTAGATATTACTTCAGCAAAATATTCATCAAATTAATCTTCAAAATAAATCACTGTTGAAGAAAATAGAGGATGTAAATGCAGCATCAAAATAATAGTTAAAGTTC
>CAJRAI020000097.1:80000-97500 GCA_907164885.2 Dolomedes plantarius
TGCATTCTATCAAAAAAATACTGTGCTTCACTCCCCGCTCTTCATGTTTATCTGGCCAGACAGAATGCGCTTAGCACGTTTCTACTGAAATGATATACCCAGTATTTTTTTAATGAAAAGCATGAAAAATTTTCTATCTATATATCTACCCGGGCAATCATTCTTTAAAAATAATTTCATTAATTTTCTTATGCCTTAATATAACTAATGGACTAATAGTTCGGAATGAAAGTTATGTGTCGTTATGTTTCTCTGTTTAAAGAGCTTTTCCTCACACTGCTTAAAAAGCCCCAAAACTCTAAAAGATTTATTTTATATGATTTCACGGAATAAGTAATTCAAATACATAACGTATGTTAACTCTGTTTCTCGAACTTAGGGGAAAAAACCTGTAGAACTTTTAAACTTCTTCCCATTTTATGATTCTCAAACAATTAATATATTTAGATCAACAGAAGGCTTACAAAAAACTGGCCATGGGACAAACTTATTTTTTCCTTTTTTTTTCTTCCTTTTTTATTTATTAAGTTCTATTAGTTTGAACGCCATTGTCTAAAATTGTCTAAAGCAGCGGTTCTCAACCTTTTTAGACTCACGACTCCACTAAACGTAAAAATAAAATGAACACTTCACCCTCCCCCCCCCCCTTTCACCCCCTGACCAACTCTCAAACCACCCCCAAATCACCCCTAGAAACAAACCTCTTTTCCCCCCGCATATCGAATTTCACTGGTTGTGGTGAAGGGTCTGTATCCACGTTTAAGAGGAGCGCTAAGGGGCACAAAAATCATTAAAAAATTAATTTAAAAAAACTAATTGAGCCCCAAATTTCGTTTTTCCTGATTTAAGTTTCTCGGGTCCTAAACATTGACTGTGCCGAATTTGGTCCCGGTGGGTGAAACAGTCTATGATTCTATAGCGGACAGACAAGCTCTTTTATATATTTAGATTGTATACGGCGATTCTTATTAAACTGACACCACTCGGAGCCATCTATAGCGCGATCTATCAACCAGATTTCCTTCAAAATTGATAGAGGGACTCAGGACGACACGGGGAAAAGTTTCCGTGAACAAAAAATTTCCAAAAGTCGCCGATAGGGGAAGGTATGGCGATGTTGGTGTCAGCGCACCCGAGAATTTGCACAACACACAAGTAAAACATCAAAATGCAAATTCACGACGACGTAGTCGACAGCAGCGCCAGGAATTCGGGCTATAAAGATAAGGGGTGAATACCGAAAAACGTGTAACAAGCAGACAAATGAATGACACAAAAATTTCGCTGAAACACCGCTTTATGCAGCAAACTCACGTCTGCCCCCTTTCAATGCGACCACCGTCCTGGTGGACGGCACATTGCATCCCGAATACTGCGTTCTCAACGGCCGAGCGTAACATGTCACCAGGAACGTTCATCACAGTCCGGGATATGTCTGCATTTAGGGCCGCCAAGTTCGAGACTCCACCAAGATACACCTTAGACTTTAAATAACCCCACAGAAAGAAGTCACATGGGTTAGGTCCGGGGAGCGAGGTGGACATGCAAGTGGAAAAATGCGACTGATGACAGAAGGGATTGCAACAGATTGACCATATATATATATATATGTATGTATATATATATATATATATATATATATATATATATATATATATATATATATATATATATATATATATATATATATATATATATATATATATATATATATATATATTTTTACCTTCCGGGGTGTGTGTGTGGGGGGGGGGTATTCCAAATTATTGATAAAGATAGGTACCTAAAGAGCGGTACCGGGCCCTCTCTTTAGGTACCTCTTTAGGTAGGTATAAGGGATATATATATATATCTATATATACAGTCAAACCTTTTGCAACAGATTCCGCTCCGATCTTTATCGCTCAAAATACTGACGCCGCTGTCGACTACGTAGTCACAAATTTGCATTTTGATGTTTTACTTGCGTTTTATGCAAATGATGGAGTGCGCCGACAACAACAGTGCCATATCTTCCACTATCGGCGACTTTTGGAACTAATTTTTTTTTCCATGGGAATTCTTTCCCATGTCGTCCTTAGTCCCTCAATCAATTTTGGTGGAATTCCGGCTCACAGATCGCGCTACAAGTGGCTCAAATTGTGTCAGTTTAATAAAAATCACCCTGAATATTTACAGTGGACCCTCAGTATATCGAGGTTCCAGTATATACATATATACATACACACACATATATATATATATATATATATATATATATATATATATATATATATATATATATATATATATATATATACAGGGTGCCCCAAAAGGTCGTTTACAAACTTAACATGCTGGTCTGTCATATCATGATGAACAAGA
The DNA here is from genome assembly GCA_907164885.2 of Dolomedes plantarius. NCBI lineage: Eukaryota > Metazoa > Arthropoda > Arachnida > Araneae > Dolomedidae > Dolomedes > Dolomedes plantarius. Next base: position 82,365 of record CAJRAI020000097.1, read on the forward strand.
TTTACATAGGAACTTGTGTCCGAAAATTCAAACTGCGACCACTAGAGGGCGATAATTGCACGAAAACGGGAGAGTGGGAAAAACAATCATTTCAGGCGTGGACGTTGAAGGAGAACGATGAATGAGTTTAGTAACGCAGAAATGGCCGACATGCATTACGTATACGGCGCCGCTGATGGAAATGGACGACCCGCGGCACGGACGTACCTTGAGCGCTTCCCAAACAGACGTCAGCCAAGTCATGTTTTGTTTGGACGATTGCACCGCAGATTACGTGAATCGGGTGCTTTCGTAGTACCTAGCCACATCGGTCGAGAACGTGCTACACGCACGCCTATCGTAGAGGAAACCGTGCTACAGGAGTTTGCCATCAACCCGCAATCAAGTCTCCGAGAAGGCGAACGTGTCTTGGGTGTAGGTCGTTCCACCATAATGCGCATACTGCACAATGACATGCAACACCCTTACCACTTCCAAAAAGTACAGGCATTGTGCACTGACGATTATCCCAAACGCATTGCATTCTCACGCTGGAATTTGCAACAGCGGGTCGCACAGCCAGATTTTCCATCGTGGATTTTGTTTTCTGATGAATCCTGCTTTACACAGGATGGTGTCGTGAACCTGCACAACATGCACGTATGGGCGCATGAAAACCCAAGATGTACACGTGCCCATGCACATCAACAACGTTTCACCGTAAACGTTTGGGCTGGTATTATCGGTGACATGTTGATTGGCCCTTACCTTCTACCTGAACGCCTCGACGGAAATACCTATCGCATTTTTTTAGAAAGAGTTTTGCCGGATCTGATGGTTGACGTTCCAGCCGCTACACGCCGAAACATCTGGTTTCAGCATGATGGAGCGCCTGCCCACTTTAGCTACGTTGTTCAAGAATATCTGGATAGGACTTATCCTAATCGCTGGATCGGTACAGGCGGACCAGTCCAATGGCCGCCGCGATCCCCCAACCTGACTCCCCTGGATTTCCCCTGGAAGTCCATAGTGTACGAGACACCCGTAACATCGGACATGGATCTTATCGCCAGGATCGCGGAAGCGGCAACACGTGTCCGTGACACTCCTGGCTAATTTGAACGGGTTCGTGAATCCATGCGCCGACGCTGTGAAACGTGCATTGTGGCGAATGGAAGGAATTTTGAACATTTGCTGTGATGTAATGATGTTTTGTAATAAAAATCATATTAACACCGCTGTCGATATCATTTTTTTTCTCCTCATCCAACCCTGCACTTATCGCCCTCTAGCGGTCTCAGTTTGAATTTTCGGACACAAGTTCCTATGTAAATCTTGTTCATCATGATATGACAGACCAGCATGTTAAGTTTGTAAACGACCTTTTGGGACACCCTGCATATTACACTGCTGGCCACCCAAATTGCAACACCAAGAAAGACAAGATATATCACAACAAAATTTATTTTGTAGATAACATGTTGACCAAGTATCAAATGATTAAATTTATAGACTTCTGTGAAGTGTGGTTCCTGCCAAAATCAGTAGCCAGAGTAGCCGCCATTGTTGGAGATCACCGCTGCCACACGCCTCGGGATTGATTCAAAGAGACTTTGGATGAGTTCTTGGGGTACAGCAGACCAAGCAGCTTCCACACGTTGCCAAAGTTGATCTGCTGTGGCAGCTGGGGATGGAATCTGGGTCAATCGTAGAGCAACCATGGACCACATGTTTTCTATCGGCGAAAGATCCGGAGATCGAGGCGGCCAGGGAAGCAACTCAATCTGGCGATTGACGAAGGACCGTTGGACAATGCGTGCCACGTGTGGTCGCGCATTATCCTGTTGAAATATGGCTGTGGGCAAGCCCTGAAGGTAAGGAAGGACAACTGGCTCCAACACCCCGGAGATGTAGAGCTGGCTGTTTAAAGTACCGGAAATGCGTACTAGAGGTGTGCGAGAGTGATATCCAATACCGCCCCATACCATAATACCCGGTGCAGGACCAGTGTGGCGGTGCATAACGCAGCTGTTTAGCATCCTCTCTTCACGGTGTCTCCAGACTCGAATGCGACCATCGTGGTGTTGCAGACAGAAGCGTGACTCGTCAGTAAAGACAATTTCATTCCATTCTGCCGTCCACATCCTTCTGTCATCGCACCATTGGCGGCGGAGACGTCTGTGGTTCTGCGTCAAGGGTAGACAAAGCAATGGACGTCTTGCGGACAGACCACTCTGCTGTAAACGGCGTCGAATGGTACGCGCAGACACTGGATGATGCGTTACAGACTGCATGTGCTGTGCTATGGTTCGTGATGTGACTGAGCGATCCGTCACTGCCATACGCACAATTTGCCTGTCATCACGTGAAGTGGTGCGCTGAGGTGGATGCGATCGAACACGCCGGTCCGTCGTACCCGCCTGCATCCAACGATCACATATCCGCATTACAGTTGTTTGGTTTCGTCCAACACGACTACCGATTTCCCTGAAATCTAATCCACAATCTCGGTAGGCGACTATCCTTCCTCTGTCGAACTCGGATACTTGATCAAAAGATGATCGCTGTTTTCGACGAGGCATAATTGATCGTTTTTTTTGAAAAAACCACAAGAAAAACACAATTGCCGAACTTGAAATCGTCGAAATCTCCAAGCCTTAAATAGCACTTTGAAGTGGCGCCACAGGCGCGTGTGATGTGCGTCTGCGCTGAAATTCTAATCATTTGCATATCTCACCTCCGCTAATGCATGTTGTAAATTTCATGTTATTTGCATGTTTCCTTCAGGGTGTTGCATTAACAGTGGCCAGCAGTGTATATATATATATATATATATATATATATATATATATATATATATATATATATATATCCTCTGGGTACTCGGTTCTCGGATACCAGGACTTGCAATCCCTCTACTAATGGTTTTGGGTTTTGCCAATCAAGAACCGCAAGCCTCCGTTACTGAAAATACTATAGTATCCTACATGGAATTTTATGAGTTATAAAACCTGAGAATCCTATCCCCGAAAACTGTTTTGCGTGCATGTTTTTGTTCGACAACTTTTTACCGGTACGCGACGTATCAAATATCCCCACATACTTCGTAAAAGTTCTCTGTTTATCTTAAAAAACTTCCCCGAACATTTTAAGACTGTCTTAGGGAATGTCAATAAAAGATTCCGAAATTTTTGCGGGCGAAAGGAAAATGTTACTCTCAATTTATTTTAAAACCTTTTGCTCATTTCTATGGATTTTGTTAACCTCACCATTAAAGCACTAATCATTTTTCTGTCCTTTGTTTGCCGCTCTGTACGTCGAATGGCTTCATGTATAATTATTTGATTTCTGTTGAAGAGTTCCGCTTGACTCGGATGATATTCTTTTGTTAAAAACTAATATTTCGAACGAAAGGGGGAGTAGCGGCCGTGATAAATCCGACAGTAGATTTTACAAATCAGACAACAGATTTTACAAAAAAACAAAAACCAATGGAAACTTAACATGACATCAAATACTTTAAACACGTACCTTGAACGAGTTTTAAATGTGTATTCGCGTCGGGCTGTAAATATATATATGTATATAGATATGTATATATATAATATATATATATATATATATATATATATATATACACTCATGGACTTAAAAATTAGCGCACCAAGAAATAATTGCGGGATCGTAACGAAATTTGCAATGAAGGTACATGTCGGGGAGATATGCAAATGACAAGAAATGCAGCGTGATTGCGGATTACGCATAGCCGGTAGAGGGCGCTGAACATCGTACTCTGTGGAGTATAAAACAGGTAACCAAAGCTTGTTTGAGTGTGCTGAATCATTTACAAAGGAAGAGCTGAGATAGACATGCCATTACGCCGTGTTCGAAGACAATATAAGCAGTTGTCGCAGTTTGAGAGGGGGAAAATCGTCGGGATGATGGAAGCTGGGTGGTCAGCTAGGCGAGTAGCTCGTCAATTAGGCCGCTCTGATTGTGTTGTGAGGAGGTGTTGGGACCAGTGGACCCGAGAGATGTCATGTACACTCAGGACGCCCTCGACAGACCAGTCGTCGAGAAGACCGCCACATCGTAAGAAATGCACGCGTACATCCAACTGCTTCATCGGCCGCCATCCAGGCACAGGTAGCACCTTCACTAGGGGCCTCTGTGTCTTCTCGAACCATACGAAGGCGCCTGGCTGAAGGACAGTTGGTATCGCGGCGCCCTTAATGTGTGCTGCCCTTGACGCCCACCCATCGACGCCTCCGTTTGGAGTTTTGCAGCGCACAAGGAAACTAGACTGCAGCTGAATGGAACCATGTCGTCTTTAGCGACGAATCCAGATTCAATCTCGGTAGTGATGACAATCGTGTTCGTGTGTGGAGAGCCCGTGGTGAACGCTTCAATCCTGCCTTTGCTGTACAGCGACACATCGCTCCCACAGCTGGTGTGATGGTATGGGGTGCCATTGACTACAATACACGGTCACCCCTAGTATTGTTCCGTGGCACCATGACAGCCCAGCGGTATGTTCATGAAATCCTGCAACCACATGTGTTGCCACTCATGCAACGGCTCCCAGGAGCCATTTATCAACAAGACAATGCTCGGCCTCATACGGCAAGGGTGTCACAAGACTGTCTCCGCACTGTTACTACCCTTCCTTGGCCTGCCCGATCCCCAGATTTGTCTCCAATCGAGCATATCTAGGATCTTTTGGGACGACGAGTTGGGCATCCCACGAGTTTGAACGAACTAGAGGCAAGGTTACAGCAAATATGGAACGAAATGTCTCAAGACATCATACAGAACTTGTATGACTCAATTCCCGATCGTATCGCATCGTGCATTCGCGCTAGAGGGGTCCAACGGGGTATTAACTCCTCCGTTCTTTTGCCTTTTTCTCTGAAATAAATTATCCTTTTTCTTTGATTTTCTTATCATTTACTTATATCAACGTAGTCATTACGTATGAAAATTTCATTTCATTTTGACGACTCCTTGGTGCGCTAATTTATTTGTCCATGACTGTATATATATATATATATACACAGGGGTGCCTCGACTTACGAGTTTAATTCGTTCCATGACGGAGCTCGTAACTCGAAATACTCGTATCTCGAATCAATTTTCCCCATTGAAATGAATGGAAATACGATTAATTCGTTCCGGGCTCAACCCCAAACACTGCAGTATTTTGGTTACATGTTTTTAAATAAGAGAAATGTGCTTATAAAAGATGAACATTGTATAAAAACGCAATACAATAGAATGTACTGCAATAAACTTGTATTATTAAGTGTAATGTATAATATTTACCTTGCAGATCAGACTTGAAGATGCTGATGTAAGAGGAGGAGAAAGGCTGAACTGAATAATTAAATCATATTCTTTGATTTTTAACCAAGGTCATCCCATCCCCTAGACCCCATGGGGGTTCCAGTGTGTGTGTGTGTGGGGGGGGGGGGGAATTGAAGCTATTTATCTGTGAGAGAGGTTGGACGCTGTTCGGTTTCGGATGGCGACTCAAGTGTGGGCAGAGCAAGGTGCCCGGGTGATAATTGTTGAGTGTTAATCTCTCGGTTTAAGACTGGACAGTAGTCTCAGAATAATATCATACAATTGTATAATAATTGTACATAAAGGTTGTAAATATTATATGCTTCTCGGCTTCTCATTTGATGAGCCCGTAACATGGCTTTCGCTGCGCGAACTTGCGGTGGGGTATCTGAAGCTTGCTCGTAACCTGAATTATAGCTCGTAACTCGAAGCAAATAATCTGCCGAGAGAATGCTCGTATCTCGAAAAACTCGGGTCTCGAAATCTCGTGTCTACGAGTGTCTCGACTTACGAGACACTCGTATGTCGAGGTATCACTGTACATATATATATATATATATATATATATATATATATATATATATATATATATATATATATATATATATATATATATATATATATATATATATATATATAACTAAAATAAATATTTCAACACAGCTAGATAATTATAGGAAGAATGTAGGCAAAAAGTAAACAGAAATCAAGCACTCAGGGCTCTACGCACCATATGGCAAGATTCTGTAGTCATGGCGAAACTAAACTAGAAATCTTATTATATATATATATATATATATATATATATATATATATATATATATATATATATATATATATATATATATATGCAGTCGAGCCCCGTTATAGCGACCCCGTTATATAACGAACTCACGGATATAACGAACGAAAATCTTGGTCCCGCCGTCTTCCGTACTGTACATAATTTAGTTAGCATTGTGTTAGTTTAATGTCATGGATTTCGGTCGATTTAATTCATTAATGATCATTTTAAATAGATTTTATCTTTTTCTAAAATATCATTATTGAATACACACTGCAACTAATGAGTTATACATTTTGTGAACTCTGGCATTTTTCTTAACGGTTCGGATATAGTGAACCACCGGATAAAGCGAACAAAACCTTTGGTTCCTTGAAGTTCGTTATAACGGGGTTCGACTGTATATATGTATATACTAGCTGAAAACTCGCACTTCGCTACGGAGTACATTCAAATTAAATACAACGATCAATGTATGCAATTCATGCCAAAAAAATTATATATATATATATATATATATATATATATAATAAATACGACGATCAATATATACAATTGATGTAGAAAAATATATGTATATTTATAAAAAAATCGTAAGGGATATTTTTATAGACAAAATAATGTCCAATCTACTGCCGCATTAGCAAGAAATAAATATTTTTTTGTCTATTTAGTTGTCATGCACGTGACGATAAATTTATTTAAAGTACCAGAAAAAGAAATCACGTGATCGGCATTTTATTAATTTAATTATAAAAATTAATCTTTACAAATTCACCAAAAATCAGAAAACGGAGGTAAAGGTTCGAAAAAGATTTCATTTGAAAGGAATTTTTGTGATCTTTCTCGTGATATAAATTTTATAACTCTCAAATTATTATTTGAAATGCAAACTTAAAAAAAATTTACAAAAACAAATTAAAAAATTAATTTAAAAAAATCCAAGGAGAATTTTTCAAAAATCTTTCTTAATGAACCCCTGCACCATAAGAAGAATCGCCATGCAAAATTTCAGCCCTTTAGGTCCAGCGGTTTGGTCTGTGCGTTGTATGTCAGTGAGTCAGTTATGGAACTGTTTTATATATGTACATAATACTTTCAAAAGTTCATGTGAAAATAACGTTCCACATTGATATTAATAATGTGTTTGTAAGTAAGGAATCTAGTCGTGATCCACATCCCGTCAGTATCTGGGGAGAACTTGATTGAAAGAAATTTGCAAACAGAGACGTAAGAAAAGAAAGCGGAAGAGTGAAATATCTGTTCATGAGAACAAAGGTGAACTCGACTTACACACTATACGGACTGGACATTTCTGGGTGATTCAGTACTCAGTTAGAATGGGAGGGGTCACAATTGGGGAATGATAAAGCCGCGAAAATCTTCCTGAAAGAGTTTGGATTGACGTTTATTATGTGCAAAAATTTTAATGAAGACAAGGTTACAATAACGCAGGAAAAGAAACTCTTTTCCTGGACAATTTTTCCATTCAGGACAGATCATTATTAAACACACACATTGTCCGCTTTAACATATGGGATCGATACATACCTACACATACATATATACATTGCATTTCAGGACGTTAAATATTTGGTTTTAGGCTTTGACGCACATAATTCTTTGTTGACTGGCCTAATATTGTTGAAATGCATTGGTTTCATGCATATTTATGATTCCCTTTCTATTCATTTAATAACTTTAAAGAGCCGTATACTATTAGAATTTCCCGGAAAATTCGTCCATTTTATGCATTCTATCCATTTCGAAACCATAGAGATGAAACAGGATGAAACCTATGTATACGAGAATTGAAGTACGGCTCTGTGTGGACACGAGCACGTACTGTACAATGGCTTGACGATCGTTTCACGGGGAGACTGTTTTCTCAAACATTTCTTAATGGGACGTTGACCCTCTAATTTTTTTTTAACTCTATATACAGAGGGAAAATATTTTATATACTTTTCAATTGCATTGAAGGCTCTAAAGATTCAAAAGAAGGATTTTTTTGGCAGAAAAATGCCTGTTTTGGGGACCTTGACCCTCTAATTTTTTTATTTTTAACTCTATATACAGAAGGAAAATATTTTATATACATTTCAATTGCATTGAAGGCTCTAAAGATTCAAAAGAAGGATTTTTTTGGCAGAAAAATGCCTGTTTTGGGGACCTTGACCCTCTAATTTTTTTTTATTTTTAACTCTATATAGAGAAGGAAAATAATTTATATTCTTTTCCATTGCATTGAAGGCTCTAAAAATTCAAAAGAAGGATTTTTGGGGCAGAAAAAGGGCCCGTTTTTCAAAAAATATTTGAAATATGCTAACATTTTTCAAAATGCTCCATACGCATTCCATATCATTTAAAAACGTTATTTTTTTTAATATAAGTTTACCAAATATATGCATATAAACATAACTGTGCATTGATTTTTTTTTGTATCAATCTAAAGTCTTAAAACTTTTTTTTTGAAATTCTGTGTGTTATATTTTTGCTTTATTTCATGGTCTATAAATTTGAAAAATGTGTGTGCCATTTGAAAGAATGAAGCACAGTTTTACGACAAACACTATGTCCATTAACAGTTCTGAGAAACTGGGAAGAAATCGGAAGGAAATGAATACGCTTGGAGTATTTTGAATAATGCTAGCATTTATATATTTTTTAAAAACTTGTCTTTTTTTTCACAAAATATTTAGTTGCGAATCCTAAGGGACTTCAGTGTAGTAAAAAAGAATATGAATTATACTCACTTGATATGTAGAGAAAAATATTGAAAGTTTTAAAAAACGAGAATGAATGTCCTTTGCCCCCTTCAAAGAAATAAAATGCGTTCCTTTGCAGCCTTATTTACATACCTTAATAGTCTTGTACAATGTGAATCAATACATTTAATACCATGGGTACTGAGCGTGATAAATACAAAAATGTACAAGCAGTTGCGAACAAAGGTTTTAAAATCGAACGGGCCTATAAATTTATATCGATATTATTTTTTTATATAATTATGTAATTACTACTTTTAATCACGGAATGTTTATCAGGTTACAAATAAAAAACACGTACACGAAAATATAATATTATTTCAAAATATCGACATGGCACTCATATCGACACAAACATGCATTTATCGATATGCCGTACATATCGATAGCTGATATATATATATATATATATATAAATATATATATATATATATATACATATATATATATATATATATATATATATATATATATATATATATATATAAATATATATATATATATATATATATATATATATATATATATATATATATATATATATATATATATATATATATATATATATATATATACACTGCTGGCCACCCAAATTGCAACACCAAGAAAGACAAGAGATATCACAACAAAATTTATTTTGTAGATAACATGTTGACCAAGTATCAAATGATTAAATTTATAGACTTCTGTGAAGTGTGGTTCCTGCCAAAATCAGTAGCCAGAGAAGCCGCCATTGTTGGAGATCACCGCTGCCACACGCCTCAGCATTGATTCAAAGAGACTTTGGATGAGTTCTTGGGGTACAGCAGACCAAGCAGCTTCCACACGTTGCCAAAGTTGATCTGCTGTGGCAGCTGGGGATGGAATCTGGGTCAATCGTAGAGCAACCATGGACCACATGTTTTCTACTGGACCACATGTTTTCTACCAGGACAACTGGCTCCAACACCTCGGAGATGTAGCGCTGGCTGTTTAAAGTACCGGCAATGCGTACTAGAGGCGTGCGAGAGTGATATCCAATACCGCCCCATACCATAATACCCGGTGCAGGACCAGTGTGGCGGTGCATAACGCAGCTGTTCAGCATACTCTCTTCACGGTGTCTCCAGACTCGAATGCGACCATCGTGGTGTTGCAGACAGAAGCGTGACTCGTCAGTAAAGACAATTTCATCCCATTCTGCCGTCCACATCCTTCTGTCATCACACCATTGACGGCGGAGACGTCTGTGGTTCTGCGTCAAGGGTAGACAAAGCAATGGACGTCTTGCGGACAGACCACTCTGCTGTAAACGGCGTCGAATGGTACGCGCAGACACTGGATGATGCGTTACAGACTGCATGTGCTGTGCTATGGTTCGTGATGTGACTGAGCGATCCGTCACTGTCATGCGCATAATTTGCCTGTCATCACGTAAAGTGGTGCGCTGAGGTGGATGCGATCGAACACGCCGGTCCGTCGTACCGTCATGCATCCAACGATCACATATCCGCATTACAGTTGTCTGGTTTCGTCCAACACGACTACCGATTTCCCTGAAAGATAATCCACAATCTCGGTAGGCCACTATCCTTCCTCTGTCGAACTCGGATACTTGATCAAATGATGATCGCTGTTTTCGACGCGGTATAATTGATCGTTTTTTTGAAAAAACCACAAGAAAAACACAATTGCCGAACTTGAAATCGTCGAAATCTCCAAGCCTTAAATAGCGCTTTGAAGTGGCGCCACAGGCGCGCGTGATGTGCGTCTGCGCTGAAATTCTAATCATTTGCATATCTCACCTCCGCTAATGCATGTTGTAAATTTCATGTTATTTGCATGTTTCCTTCAGGGTGTTGCATTTACAGTGGCCAGCAGTGTATATATATATATATATATATAAATATATATATATATATATATATATATATATATATATATATATATAAATATATATATATATATATAATATATATATAAATATATATATATATATAATATATATATATATATATATATATATATATATATATATATATATATATATATATATATATATATATATACTAGATGGTACCCGTCAAAACTTGACGGTTATTAAGTAAACATTCCAATAAAAAAAGGGTTCATAACCTTATTAAAATATTAGAAATTCATATGAAAGCCACGTGTGCTGGTAATTTAGAAATATTCAATAAAACACTTAAAAAAAATGTAAGAATATTTTGAGGTTATATTAGGTATTCGCTTTGAAAAGCACGCTACCGTACAGACACTTTTGAACATATCACTATCCATGCGCCGAGTTTGCAACTTTCCGAAAATACAAAATTTGATATTATTGTAATATCTGGTTAAAATAATCCCTATATATAAAACGCGTAGGTATGCGGCACAAAAATCTACGATATTTCTACACTTCGAATGGCAACGGCTGCAACTACCGGATGTAAACAGCGGCTGTCCGCAATTTAAAACCGCGTGTGTGTAGTGGCCGCATAAGTTACAACCGCTGATCTTTTGACAATACATGTTTAGACCTATCAAATCCAGTGTTTAACCATGGACAGTTGTATGTAGGTTTATCTAGAATCCATTCTTTTGATTCTGTCGCTTTAGTATCTCCTACTTTTGAAATACTCAAATCTGTATATCAAGAAGTTTTATGAATATCATAGTTGAAATCCACACTATATTTTAAGTACTTGCTGAATTTTTGCTCCATTTTATAAGTGAGGAAATTTTCCCAAGAATTTATTATTTAATATGATTAAGTGTAGATATCTGAATTGTGAACAGTAATACATACAGAGAGTGATGTAATCAACACTGTATTTAAAATTTCCCCCCAACAATTTCTTATTTCTTGTAATGGTAAAGTGTAGATATCTTAATTTTGAAAAATTGCTGAATTTTTGCTCCATTTTATAAATGAAGAAATTTTCCCAGCAATTTATTATTTAATATGATTAAGGGTAGATATCTGAATTGTTAACAGTAATTCATACAGAGAGTGATGTAATCCACACTATATTTAAAATTTTCCCCCTGCAATTTCTTATTTGTTGTAATGATAAAGTATAGATATCTTAATTTTGAAAAATAGTACATACAAAGAGGGATGTAATTTTTAAAATCATTGATGTGGGCTTTCTCAGTCTTATCTTTAACTCTGTTCTAAGGTAATGGAAATTCACATTTTTTGATCACGATGTTTTAGAATCAGCTTAATAGAGAATACCCCTTAACAACATATATTTATGATGACAGGTAATTGTAACATTCCTTACATATGTCACTTTCAGTTGTGTTGTTTTGCAAAAGGAAATTTAAAACTAAAAGTGACCATGCTGGTCACGCAGTGGCTAGTATGGTTAAAATATAAATATATATATATATAAAAAAAAAAAAAAGATGAATGAATGACTAACTTCATGTTTACATTTTCAAGTCCCGAATATATAAAATGAATACTTGTTATTAATTTAATTGAAACGCTATGAAAACGTGAAAGGTATTGGAAAATTTACAGACTTTTAAAAATTTAAGAAAATTTTGCCGTTATGTTAGGTATTCACTCTGAAAAGCATACTACTATACAGTACATACCGTAGACAGTACCTGTCAAAACTTGATGGTAAGTAATTGAACAGTTCCAATAAAAAAAAGATTCATAACCTTGTTAAAATATAAGAAATTTTTACAGAATATTAGAAAATAATATTCTGTAAAAATGTAAACATGAATTAATGTAAACATGAAGTTAGTCATTCATTCATCTTATAAAAAAAAAAAAGATGAATGAATGACTAACTTCATGTTTACATTTTCATGTCCCGAATATATAAAATGAATACTTGTTATTAATTTAATTGAAACGCTATGAAAACGTGAAAGGTATCGGAAAATTACAGACTTTTAAAAATTTAAGAAAATTTTGCCGTTATGTTAGGTATTCGCTCTGAAAAGCACACTACTATACAGTACATACCGTAGATAGTACATGTAAAAACGTGAATATTAGAAAATAATATACTGTTTTGCAACCTGATGTGTTGCAATTTAGAACATTGAAATTTACTTGAATGTTTGCTGTTTGATTTGTTAATTTTAAATTGTTTTCTAATTTGAAGGTGAAATTTTTTAATACTTTTTTTTATTAGATCTGAAAAATAAAGTAATATAATTCGAGAAAGTGGCACAAAACAAAATAATAAAATGTCCCCTTATAATCACCTGAAATATTGTTTTAAGGTGACTGCCTACATTTGGAGCCAATTTTTTAAAAAAATCATTTTTTAAAGATTTTTTTGTTTTTTATGGTAAAATAGCACTTGAAAATTTAAAAATAAACAAAAACTTGCCAGTAAATACCATACTTTTTTATAAATTGGTCAATTTGAAGTAATTTTCAATGAAAATTAGCTAAAATGCGACACATCTGACAGTTATCTTAAATGATCCACAATCTAAGAGAAATTTTAAAATGCAAAAATGTTGCAATATGAAAATTTCCCCCAATTCATCATTCCTCTCCTTATAAAAACAGCCCCAAACACAGTGGCGTATGCAGGGGAGGGGTTGATGGGGGTTAACCCCCCCCCCCATTTTTCTGATTACATATATTACTTAAATAGGTTCAAGCTCTGCACTGATTGCTGAAAACTACATTTTCATAGTAACCCCCCCCCCCACTTTTGAAAATTTCGGCGTATGCTGCTGCCCAAACAAAAACTATTTAACTATTTATTATTATGCATCAATTATTGAGCGTCATTTCATTAACAATAGCATCTAAAACATTTCCCGAAAATTTTATCAAATTATATGTATTATTGTGTGAAATATCATGATAACGGTAAAGATTTGTGCTAAAAACATAATTCTGAGAAAAACTCAGTTCAAGTTGTTTGCCACTTCAATTTTGTAGCAGACATTTTTTAAAACAGCTATAACTCTGCTTCTAATTGATGTAGAATGAAAATCAAAACGGTTTTGAAAAGAGAAAAGATTGAATTGCACGATTCCTGGAAAAAATAAAATTGACCAAAATAGTCAAAAAATGAAATTTTCAACGTAGGCAGTCACCTTAAAAGATACACTACCATCGCAATAGAATGCTTTACTAAAAATTATTACAGTGAGGTTTTTTTAAAAAAATATTAAAGTTTATAATTAAAAAACGTTCTTGGAAAAAAAAAACCATGCTTGCAGCTGATTTTAAAATCCGACTTGTACAGTCTAACTAATGCAGCCAGATATTTAGAAACAATACTGCTAATTCAATCTATTTCAATGCAATATAAATATTTTATATAATCATGTATTATGCTATATGTATGTATAAATAGGCTATGTATAAATATATTAAACAAAAATAAAATATATAAATAAAATCAGATTAAAATATCATGCAAATTATTCACGTGTAAATAATTTTTGCACGTGTATTTCAATTTAATGTACATATATTATATCTTATGCTATATATATGTATAAATAGGCTAAGTATAAATATATTAAGCAAAAATACAATATATAAAGAAAATCAGATTAAAATATCATGCAAATTATTCACGTGCAAAAAATTTTTGCACGTGTATTTCAATTTAATGTACATATATTATATATTATGCTATATATATGTATAAATATATTAAGCAAAAATAAAATATATAAAGAAAATCAGATTAAAATATCATGCAAATTATTCATGTGCAAAAAATTTTTGCACGTGTATTTCAATTTAATGTACATATATTATATATTATGCTATATATATGTATAAATAGGCTATGTATAATATATTAAGCAAAAATAAAATATATAAAGAAAATCAGATTAAAATATCATGCAAATTATTCACATGCAAAAAATTTTTGCATGTGTATTTCAATTTAATGTACATATATTATATCTTATGCTATATATATGTATAAATAGGCTATGTATAAATATATTAAGCAAAAATAAAATATATAAAGAAAATCAGATTAAAATATCATGCAAATTATTCATGTGCAAAAAATTTTTGCATGTGTATTTCAATTTAATGTACATATATTATATCTTATGCTATATATATGTATAAATAGGCTATGTATAAATATATTAAGCAAAAATAAAATATATAAAGAAAATCAGATTAAAATATCATACAAATTATTCACGTGCAAAAAATTTTTGCATGTGTATTTCAATTTAATGTACATATATTATATATTGTTAAATATGTATAAATATATAAATATATGTATAAATATATATTAAGCAAAAATAA